>CABHPR010139744.1:8898-24296 GCA_902168415.1 Peromyscus melanophrys
CTATTTGATAAGGTCCAGGCCAGTGAGAAATTGCCTGGGGAAAAGTAAATCTGGGCACTGCAGCAACATGAACACACACACACCCAATCTCTTAAACAAGCATGAAGTGTCTCAGGCTCCTTCCTACCCTGTCACACCCCAATCTGGAACAGTGTGTTCCTGTCACATACACAGTAGCTGTGTCTCCCTGAGGCTAGAATCAGCATATAGTCTGCCGACAGCCTTCCTTTTGGCATCCCTCCACTCCGTGCCCACTGATCTAGTCCTGATCTCAGTTTTGTCCAAATTCCTTTGTGTGTCTACCTTCAGGTTATAGGAGGGAGGAGGGTTGCTCCACAGGAACGTTCAGCACATCAGAGATTCATAATCCATTTTTCTCCATATGTTCTGACCATCTTATGATGCTCGTAATTAAAACTTTATGCAGACTTACGGCTACCGTGACAGGTTGATTCAGTGCTGGTTGTAGAGTGTCATAAATCACTGTGGTGTATTGCACAATTGGGCCTGATAATTATTATATTAATGTTAAGAAGGGTAAGCATCAGGCAAAAACATGAGGCCGGTGAACCTTCCCTTCTGAGTCTCTTGATGCTGTAGGATGACCTTGGAGCACCAGCCTTTGCATAAATTCAACTGCTTCATTTTTCTCTGTGTTAATATTTTGCATGTGTGAGAGGCTGTAATGTGTGCATGCATGTGTGTATATTTTTAAATGTGTGTAGATGAATGTGTGAACGTGTATGTGGAGGACCGAGACTGATGGAAATATTTTTGATTGTTCTTCTGCCTTCTTCTCTGAGGCAGGGTCTCTCACTGAACCCATCAACATGCTCTATCTCTTGCATGTAGTCTTAGGACTGTGGCTTCCAGTCTTTTTTCCCTGTCATTGGTTTCTTTCATGTTAATTCTGATGCTTCTCTCTCCCAGCTCTGTCCATCTGCCTCACTCATGCATCTAAGCTGAACTAAAATACACTTCTAAGAGATCTCTGCATCTTTCATCTCCCAATAATCCAGGTTGTGCGGGATAGACTAACAACACTGCTTGTATTGAGTCCTTATTTATGCTCCTGTTGGTGGGCTCTGCAGCTGGCCTTCAGGATCTGGTTTAGGTGAACAATATTTTAGGCTTTGATTCTTCTTTTGGTCACCTTTGACATGATCCATTTGCTGTGCTTCCAGAGCAGCTAAAGATGGCTGGGCTTCCTGGAAGAAGAGGCATGGCTTAAGACTTTGTGTTGTGTAGATTTGTCATCACTAACTGTGTATAGAAGCTACTTTCCTTTTTGGTCAATGAAGTGCCGGACCAGAACAACCTAAGGAAGGAAATGTTTTGGCTCACAGTTTGCAGAGAAGTTCTTGTGGCAGGGAGGATACAGATATGGCAGTAGGAGCTTGAAGCTCATCAGAGATTCCTCTACATTGCCTCTGTCTATGGTATTGGGGCTTGAACCCTTAGAGACTCTGCCATGCTGCTGTCTGTCCATAGTGTTAATAACTTTCAATATAATTACTCCAGTCATCATGCTGGTGTGGCAAGTAATTTACCTACTGTTATAGTCAGTGTTCTATTGCTGAGAAGAGACACCATGACCACAACAACTCATAAAGCAAATCATTTAATTGGGGCTGGCTTACATTTTCAGAGGTTTAGTCCATTATCATCATGATGGGAAGCATAGCAGCAGGCAGGCAGACATAATGCTGGAGAAGTAGCTGAGAGTTCTGCATTTGGATTGGCAGACAGCAGGAAGAGAGAGAGCCACTGGGCCTGGCTTGTGTATTTGAAACCTCAAAGCCCATGCCCAGTGACACACTTTTTCCTACAAGGTTACACCTATTCCAGCTAGACCACATCTCCTAATAGTGCCAATCCCTAGTGACCAAGCATTCAAGGAGCCTGTGGAGGCTGACTTTATTCAAACCACCAAACCTACTGAGCCATCTCCCCAGTCCTACCAGAATTTCTCATTGACCTGTAACTCATCAAGTAGGCTAGGCTGGCTTGTAAGTGAGCCTACAGAGTTTCTGCCTCCCCAGTGCTGGGATTAGAAACACTACATTAGCTTTCCCGTTAAGTGTTAGAGAGTGAACTCAGATGGTCCCTGTATGTGCAAAGCAAGTAGTTCACTAACTGAGCCATCTCCCCAACCCCTGAAACTGTTTTCTTAACAACAATGTGTGTCATCTGTAGCTGGTAATGAAGACTTCACTAAAAATTTAAGAGTCTTTGCAGATAATCTTCCACTAGCTTTGGTCCCATATATTAAGATAATGTAAAGACAATGCACATTCAGTACAAACTATGCTTTGAGCTTTGTTTAATCTGTCTTTTCCTGGGTTAGCCATATGCAGTGGCTACAATCTAACTACTCAAAGAACTGCTCTTCACAGCCAGCCACATGATCACAGGGGACACCCAGTGACCCACAGTGTGCAGTTGCTAAGCTACATGCCTAGTCAGTTAGATGCACCAAGTGCATTAGTAGCTGATGACATTTTCAACCCATGATGGTCAGACCTGAATGTGACCCCATCACTGATTGAGAGGACTAACTGAATTTATGTTGTTTCTAGCTAGCTATTGGTTCTGAATATGCATTGGTTAGTGGTGGTAAAAATACTGGTTCTTATGCTGAGGAGACAGCTCAGTGGGAAAAGTGCTTTGCCCTGTGATCTAGAAGACCTGAGTTTGACTCCTGAGACCTCACGTAAGTCCTGGAATGGTAGCTCGTGACTGCAATTCTAATAATCCTGTGATGAGATGAGAGATATAGACAAGAGAATCCCTGGAAGCCAACATGCTTGCTGGTTTGGTATACACAGTGGTAAGCAACAAAACAAGAGTTGGTGTCTCAAACAAGATGTAAGGTAAGAACCAATACCTAATGTTCTCTGACTTCCATACACTCAATGTGGCATGGGTGAATTCACACAAACGTACATGTACTTCTTCCTCAACATGAATATCTGTCTCAGTGTCTCCCTTGAAACCTAAACCTGAGACAGCTGTATCAGCAAAGCCCACCCCAGCATCGGTGACAGCTCACAAAAGTTGGAAACCCAGAACATGCTGTACAGTCTTCGGGCACCTTAATAGGTTAGAGTGTCCTTTCTAGGAGGATAAACTAGTCTGAGCCTAAACTGGGCAACTGGAATTGTCTGAGAGTATCTCTCAGCTGTCCTACTCTCTACATATACTTGGGGTTCAGGGGAGAGCTAGTGAATCTGGTCAGTTTCTGGTACTTCCTGAAGCCCCTGAGTCATTTATTTCTCAATATTAATGAACTTCCAGCAGGATGGAATGCTTCACTTCCCCTTAGAACATCCTGTACCTTAACAATCTTCCCTCCATGATGGAAAACTTGATCTGAGAGGAAATTGTTCCACAACAGCCAGGCATGGAGGCACATGCCTGTCATCACAGCATGCAGGAGGCTGTGGCAGGAGCATCTTGAAACAGGCCAATCGGCCCTACATAGCTAGACCCAAAACAAACAAATGAAGATGATTAAAATAAATGACTCTGGCCCCAAAGAAATAAATATGCAATTGCAAATCTTAGCTTGACCTGTTGACATTTTCTATCTTCCTCTTCTGCTTCATTTTAATCTATAATACTTAGCACCATCTGAAACAAAAGTAATGAACTTCACGTTCTACTTACTTATTTATGGTTTATCTTACTTGATTATTATATAACATAGGTTCCCACCCTCAGGGTTTTTATCTGTCCTGTTGGCTACAGTATCTCAGCACAGACTCTTACCAGGAAGATGGGAGAGGCTTGATAAATAATTGAATGACTCTGCTGGATAAATCTTTCATATAGAGCAAGGATGATTTCTTTGTGCAGTTACTTGGCAAGCAAAAAGAGATGGTTCATGCAAAAACACTTAGGATACCACCAGTAGTAAGTAGCTATTAGCACTATCATACTTTCATGAAAATCAATATTCCAAAAGAAATACCTTTAGTTCAAAATAATCATTACTGATTATTTATGCCTCTATTTAAAAAAAAAACCCACAAAACAAAGTAGACGAATAAAAATTTCTGGAAACAACAGTGATTTATGCTGAACCTTTTGCAAGGCTAACTAACTGGTTAAAACTTTAATGTTCATAGAGAGTGTGGAATGTTGCAAATCCAGAGTCAAATTATCTTGGCCATACCTGTCCCTTTAATAGCTATATATTGTCGTTTCTCTTGTGTGAACTAACATCCTTGTGACTATTGGGTAAATAAGTTAGAATGCACAGACCCCTAGCTCCCACCAGTCAAAAGGCTAAGAACGCCCTTTGGATAGCATCTGAAGCCTTATAACTGAGGTTCCCCTGCTTTTCTGTGCCCACCTCCCTGGTGTTTTCACCAATGTATTTGAAAAGTGTGTTGATTTATGATCTTTTTTGTTCTGTTTCTATGAAAACTTGCCCCAAATTGTCTCTTCGTTAGAAAGTGGAATCTGGAGAATCTGAAGCTATTTCTAGACTACTGACTACTCGTATTTGGCTCCAAAATAACCTATCTCTTGTTTCCTTTGGTGTGAGAATTGCGTTTTCTGCACTCACAAAACCCTATTGACTTCTTTCTCTTCAGGAATAGAAGAGAGTACAGCAGGTTGAAAACAGCCACAGTCATAAACTTTAAAGACCATCTGTACTCAGTCTCTGTAGTTGCAGTTTGATTTGAACGACAAATACATCTTTCATATATACATATATATGTATATATATCCACTGAATGCTGATAGTAACTGTCAAAGACTAGGAAGACCTTTTAGAGACTCTCCCACCACCCTAGAGAAGAGAAGAGAAAGGACATGGATGGGGACGAGGACCACTGTGTAGCTAGAGTTTTCCTGCCGGGCCCACAGTCAGGACAAACCTCTCTCACCCGCCAGTCCCACAGCCGCTCAGACCCAACCAAGTAAACACAGAGACTTATATTGCTTACAAACTGTATGGCCGTGGCAGGCTTCTTGCTAACTGTTTTTATAGCTTAAATTAATCCATTTATATAAATTTATACCTTGCCACATGGCTTGTGGCTTACCGGCATCTTCACATGCTGTTTGTCATGGTGGCGGCTGGCAGTGTCTCCTCAGCCTTCCACTTCCCAGAATTCTCTCCTCCTTGTCCCGCCTATACTTCTTCCTGCCTGACCACTGGCCAATCAGTGTTTTATTTACTGACCAATAAGCAACATGTTTGACATACAGACCATCCCACAGCACCACTGTCAGAGAGTTCCATGGCATTGGTAAGCCCTAAGACTGTCTCAGACAGATGACTCTCTCCTTCCACCAGACCCCTGACCTTCTCTTATTTGAAGTTCAATCCTTTTTCCTCCCAAGCACTAAAAGTACCCAGCGCAGTGACACAGGCTTAAACACATATACCCTTGCTGCCTGTTGTTTCAGGGAGTACCAAGGATGTGGAAGAAAAGGATGTTGTCAGAATGGAACATCTGAGGTTGGAGGGAAGTCAGATCTTGTCTTAAAACCAACAGAAAATCACAATAAAAATAAGTCACCTCGCCGGGCGGTGGTGGCGCACCTTTATTCCCAGCACTCGGGAGGCAGAGGCAGGTGGATCTCTGTGAGTTTGAGGCCAGCCTGGGCTACCAAGTGAGTTCCAGGAAAGGCGCAAAGCTACACAGAGAAACCCTGTCTCGAAAAACCAAAAAAAAAAAAAAAAAAACAAAAAAAAAGTCACCTCCCAATGAGAGCTTTTTAGGATGTTAAACTCTCCCAACCCTGACATTTTCTACCATTCTATTCTCCTTAGCTGCTTTGTTTCAATCCATAATTAACATTATCTGTAAAAAGGATCATTATACTATGTATTTTACTTACTTATTTGTAGTTTATCTTACCCAGTTTTTATAGAACATAGCTCCTGCCTGTGTTCTTCACAACTTCTGTTAGTTCTGTTAATTGTAATATATATTTTTAAGAATGACATTTAAAAAATAAATTTGGTATTATATCTCCTCTCTTTGTGTGTTTCTCTCCATGTGTATGGGTGTGTATGTGATGTATGTATGTATGTATGTATGTATGTATGTATGTATGTATGTACAATGAGTGTGAGTGCCTATAGAGGAAGGAGAAGAGAGTCAGATCCCCTGGAGCTCAAGTGCTCATTAGCAGAAATTGAACACTCATGTCAGCCCAGGCTCTAGTGACATTGGTTTTTTACTTGTGGAGAGCAACACTACAGACTCATAACCATGCCTACCTTTGTGTGAAAGCAAATGTTCTGCAGAGATACAATCAGATTCTTTTTCTGAATGATGATGTACATATTTCATCTTTGCCTACCTCGTGTCAGCAGGCTTTGAAACTTTGAGTACATTCAACTCTGCCTGGCCAGAGTGAAAATTTTCTCATTGAAGGAAATCAATGGGATGTCAGTAAATGTACGAAGAAAAGTAGGTTCTATAGTATGCTGGCTGAAACCCAGGGGTGCTGGAGCATTCCTTCCAGATAAGTCCAGGACAATGCTCCTGCCTAGGTTTTCCAGTTAGAAAGCAACACCGCACCCCAAAACCTGCTTAGATCATCCAGCCTATGAATGGGCCTGGAGCATACTTTGATAAGCTTCCTGAGCACACGGAACATAGCTGGCTGCTGAGGGATTCTCAGTGCTAAGACACCTTGTACAGACACCTTGTACAGCCAAGTTCCACAACCAAGAAAAAGGGACTGCCAAGGATTTCACGCTACCTTCTGTTTCTATTTATCGGTGTCTCATAGCTCTGTCATTGCCCTTATTTGGTTTTATATGATTCAGCACTCTATCCTAATTTGGGTGGTGTTCCCCGACTATAAACATGTTTGGGAAAGAGTACTACATTTGGGAGTAAAGGGCTTAATTCCATGGTGACCAAGGCAAAATCCCAAATGTAGGGGTATAAAATATAATTAATAGGAATCTATTGTGACATAAAGTACTTCCATGGATTTAATGATATTGAGTTAAAAGAAATGGATATAACTATAAAAAGTAGGCAAAACCAAGAAAGTCACCTTTTTTTTTTTTTTTTTTGGTTTTTCGAGACAGAGTTTCTCTGTGTAGCTTTGCGCCTTTCCTGGGACTCACTTGGTAGCCCAGGCTGGCCTCAAACTCACAGAGATCCACCTGCCTCTGCCTCCCGAGTGCTGGGATTAAAGGCGTGTGCCACCAACGCCCAGCAAAAGTCACCTTTTAAAGCGCAGATATTTGTTCTTCCTTGAGCTGTGCTTAAGACGAGATGTGTCTCCCTTACATCTCATTATCTCTGTCAGTGCTTTTGTGAAACTCTTTCATTCACTAACACAGTTTGCAATTTGCTTCGCTCTTCTGTCTCTTTACTGTAAATGCCACACCCCCTTCTCTGTCACAGTGCAGTCAGTGGTTGTGTTCCTTCAGCCCCAAATGGAGGGGGGGGGGGCAAAAGTGACAAATTCCACACAAATCTATGAAACAACCATCAGGAAATTCACATGTAAGCTATGTGGTTTTTTTTTTATGTCATTTCAACAGTTTTATATCTGTAATTTGGAGTGAGTTATCCCACCTCAAAATTATAAAAATATTATTTCTAACAGCATTTGGGACGACATAGTAAGACCCTATCTCAAAAATAATCATATCTCAACTTGGCTTCATTGGCTTTTTAATAACTTGTTTCACAAGTTATATTTTTTTGCTTGGAAAAAACTAATTTTTATTAGTTGTATTATTAGATATATTATAGCTTAGGTGTTGTCAAAATAACTCACTGGTTGTTTCTTTAAAACCTGTTAAATTAAGTATGTGTGTTTGTGGGAATTAGTTTGGGTGTCATTAGTATAATTTTTGTTTTTGGAGTTTTGTGTAAATTTGTACATGTGTGTGAATAGATGTAACATCCAGGAGAAGGCATCAGATCTTCTGGAGCTGGAGTTTGTGAGCCACCCATGGGTGCTGGGAAGAGAACTCCAATCCTTCTAAAAAGAACAAGGGTTCTTAACTGCTAAACCTTTTCTCCAGCTTTCCAAATCTTACCATAAAAAGGATTTTTGATTTTTTTTCTTGTTTGAGCTTATGGATGGTACAGACATGAAAATTTGTTTCATTGGAAGTGTGTTAATGAATTGTGTGAAGATAAGTCTGACATTAAAGCTAAAATATTTTAAAAATAATTCTAATAGTCATAATTTATTTATGCTTTCCATGCGATGTATACGTGCTTAAGCTATACAATAGCTTATTTGGTTGTTTCTCAAATTGTGGAAATAAAGACCCAGAGTCCAAGAGAAGTTGTTCATCTTGCACAATGTCATGAATACAAAACATAATAGAGAAAATTCTAGACCCAGGGTGGGGATTGCAGCTGAGTTGGTAGATGGCTTCACTGGCATGCATGGTGTTCTGTCTGGATGGAATCTCCACCACTGATCCTGTATGGTGGCCTACAGCAGTGTTGTGCACAGTGTTCTATCTGGTATAATCTCCACCACTGGTCCTGTGTGGTGGCAGTGCATGATAATGTTCTATCTGGTGTAATCTCCACCAGTGGTGCTGTGTGGTGGCAGTGCATGACACTGTTCTGTCTGGATGGAATCTCCACCACTGACTCTGTGTGGTGGCTTCCAGCAGTGGTCCTGGCTGACACTCAGGAGCTGAGGCAGGAGGATTAGAAGTTGAAGTTTCTCTTAATTATGTAGCAAGTTTGAGGACTGTGAGTGGAGATGCCTTAGTGGACAAAATGCTTATGCAATGAAGAAGATCTGGGTTCACATCCCCAGAACTACTGTAAAGAGGACTGTGGTGGTGGTGAGGACCTGTAATACTAGTACTGAGAGGTGGAGGTAGAGATGGGCAGATCCCATGGGCTTGCTGGATATCCCATCCAGCTAAAATAATGAGCTCCAGGTCCAATGAGAGAGCCTGTCTCAAAATTGAATATATAAGCAATTGAGAAAGACACCCAATGGCCTCCACATGTGCCAGCTTGGGCAAATACATCCCTCCCACCACAAACACACGCACAAGTGCATGCACATATATATCACACAGGAATACAAAGACACAGGGGGAAAAAAGCTAATTTCAAGTTAGCCTGAGATATATGAGATTTCTCAAAAGTAAAGGAAAATCCAGTTCAAGTGGTTTCTTCTGGTTTATGACTGTGTTCAACTAAATAATGTCCCTGTTGCCACAGAAATGCCTGTGGTAATCCTAGTACGAAGGTGAATATTATATGAAAAGGAAGAATCAGTTGGAAATGGAATTGAGATTGCTAATCATCTGATCTTTAAATAAAGAGATGACTTAGATTATCAAAAATAATCAGATGGTCATTGAGTGGGAAGGGGGACCACAGTAGAACCAGAGAGGGAATTCTGATGAAGATTGTGGGGCTCTCCATTGACTTTGATTCTGGAAGGGGACCAGGAGCCAAGGAAAAGGGTCCCTTCATAAAATAGGACAAACAAGGCAGTGGGTTTTCTCCTAAAGCTTCTAGAAAAGCCAGCCAGCCCTCTAGCACCTTCTAGAAAATTAGCTCAGGGAAAGCCACTTCAGACTTGTGGCATTGGAACTATAAGACAAGGAATTATGGAATCTGTGTTGTTGAACATGCTGTGTTTACAGACTTGTTAGTAACAATCAGAAGTTAATCCCTTGCCTTCTGTCCCCTAGTGAAGCAAGAGACTTCCTTTTAGTCAAGAAAGGAAGTCATTCCATGTTAGAAATGTTTGGAAGTGAGTAGAGAGTTAGATCACAGTCTGGTTGCTTTAAGAGAATAGATGGGCCAACCTGGAACAAATCAGGCTGTGCCCCCTACACTTGGTCCCTTACAATGAAGAACTGGTGCCCTCCTGCTGTGGCTGGTTAGAACACTGAGGGAAAAGCAAGCCCAGCCTCCCTCATCCACTGCTCAGGACAGAGGCACTTTAGAGTTCACCTCCATGCCAGGAGTCTCCTAGGGTAAGCCATGTGATCTGAAGCTTGCCAACCCCTCTGGAGCCCTGCTTTGTTCTATGGATTAGAAGGCTCTTCCCTTCAGGCCCCTGCCATGCTGTATAGGACCTCTGTCTCTCCTGATGCTTCTCCTCTGCTGAACTGAGGACCTGCTCCTACCTTCAGGGTTCAATCTCCTAATAAAGCTCTTCCCAAGGGTAATCCATCAGCTCCTTTCCACAAGCCTGCTGTTCTTGTCTTTGGAGTTCCTAACGGGAATTCATCTAACCCGACAGCAGCACTGAGGTCACACAGGAGAACAGCAGAGCTCACAGGAAAGATGTACATGCACGTATTAATTGGATGCTCTGTCTTTTGTTTGTTTGGTGTTTTCCTTTTCTGCAGTGTTGAGGATTGAACCTAAGGACCCCCTTATTCTTAGCAAGCATTCTACCTCTAAGCTATATCTGTGGAACAAATATCAGACGTCTTAATCACAGTGAATGTTGAATAAATATTTGTTTAATATACAAATAAAGGAAGAATGACTAAATATGTCAGGCCAAAATGTGTATTTACATTTCATCAAAAATATAACTGTAATTTTTAACCTGAAGTAGATTTCCCATTGTTTTAATTTGAATTCCTCTGATTAGTTAACTTTAGAGATTTTCATGTGGTTATTAGCTACTTGTATATGGGCTTTTGTAAATTATCTTCTGAGTGGTGGAATATTAAGGTCCTTATTTAATTTCAGTTTTGTAAGCTCAGTTGAGAGACTAGCTATTAACCTTTTATTTAGGATGAGTATTTTTACAAATATAATATTCCAGTTTGTTGATTATCTTTAAATTGTGTTTTATAACACCTTTTGAAGTACACATTCATTAAATATTTTGAATCAAATCTTCTGGGTTTTCACCTTTGTGGCTTATTGTATTATTTTTAAGTGGTAATCCTTCTGGGTTTTACTTCAGAATACTATGTAAAAGAAAAAAATTAGGAGACTTGACTTAGTTACAGCAACATTTGTTAGATAATCTTCTCTGTAATTCATCTGATGCTTTCTCTGCTCTTTTGCCCCTTTGAAGAATTGAACAAAGGCCTTAGAAGAAATCTAAAGCAGAGTAGACACAGAGTGACCTTCGAGAAAAAAAACTATTAAGAAGAAGGGCATGAGAGCTCAGTGGTTAAGAGCATTTCCAGAGGACCTGAGTTTGGTTTACAGCACCCACATTGGGCAGCTCCCAACCATCTGTAACTCTAGCTTAAAGGGACAGAATGCCCTCTTGTGGCCTCCATAGGTTCTACATATATGTAGTATTATTCCCCCAGATATACAGACACATAAATAAGAATAATAATAAAAAATAATAAAAACACATAGAAGAAAACTATAAGGTAGTGGCTGTAGCTCAGTGCGAGAGCACTTGCCCAGGTAGGTCCATCCTGGGTTAATCCCCAGTCACCACACATCAACAATAGCAGGAGGAACAGTCTGAGGACTGAAATCCACTATAGATTTGTAGAAGGGTTCCTGGAGTCCAGGCTGATCTCAGGTTTGCTATGTAACCAACAATGATCTGGAATGTATAATCTGATTTCTATCTCAAAAGCTAGGAATGCAGGTATATGCTACAACATCTAGTTTTATAAGGTGTTAGAGACTGAACCAAGGGCTTTGTGCATGCTAGGCAAATGCTCTAACAATGGAGTTCTGTCCCTAGACCAAATAAATTATTTTTCACTGACTGCATATTTGCTTATATGTATTAGGTATGTAAGTATGTATGTATTTGGGGATGTGTGTGAGAGGTGTGTATATATGTTTGTGATGTGTACTTATGTGCATGTATGTGTATGGAGGACAGAGAAAGACATCAAATGTCATGTTCAGGCTCATTCCCTTGAGACAGGGTCTTTTACTGAGCCTAGGGTGACACTGGCAGCCAGCAAACCCCAGTCATCCTCCTGTCTCTGACCCCACTGTGCTATGGTTACAGGCTAGTGAAGCCATGCCCAGAATTTTATACCAGTGCTGGGATTTGAAACCAGGTCCTCATGGTTGCAGAGCAAGTGCTATGATCCACTGAGACATCTCAGCCCTGTGTATCTGTCTATCTCTCTTTCTCAAATCTTCTCAGCAGATTGCAGGGGAGGCAGGTATGTATCACAGAGTTTCATGGTATAGCATCTGAAGTCCTTAAAGAGATGGTCCCATGTTTCACCCCATCACTAATCTGTTCTTCTGATGACCCCGTAAACACTCTCAATGGGCATGGGTACTTTTAGGATCATTTAGTTTGGGTAGTTTTCTTCACAATTTAGTATTTAATATTGTTACATTTATATCCCCGATGAAAATTTCATTTTTTTTTTTTTGGTTTTTCGAGACAGGGTTTCTCTGTGTAGCTTTGCACCTTTCCTGGAGCTCACTTGGTAGCCCAGGCTGGCCTCCAACTCACAGAGATCCGCCTGGCTCTGCCTCCCGAGTGCTGGGATTAAAGGCGTGCGCCACCAACGCCCGGCGAAAATTTCATTTTTTTTAAAGATTTATTTTATTTATTTTTAAGGTTTTTATTTATTACCTATACAGTCTGCATATATTCCTGAATGACAGAAGAGGGCACCAGATCTCATTATAGATGGTTGTGAGCCACCATATGGTTGCTGGGAATTGAACTCAGGACCTCTGGATGAGCTGTCAGTGCTCTTAACCTCTGAGCCATCTCTCCAGCCCGAAAATTTCATTTTTAATCATTTATTATTCACAGTTTATTGGAGGCAAAGATAGTTCCAGGTTTGTGCTTTTCAAAGCCTATGGTTTTCTTTCTTTTTTTTTTTTCTCCACACCATATTTCATTTTAAACTTTCTTCCACATGTCAAGATCTCCATAAATGCTTCTTTCTTTTGCATTTATTGTTTATCTGGCTGTAGTTAGTATGGCATAATCTGACATTACAGTCCCCTAGAAAGTCAGATACTGGGATACATTTAGAAATGGAGATGCAACTGCTCTACCACTTGAGAGAAGGTTTATCACCTTCTAGTATAGGTGCCGAGGATGAGTGACTTGAGTGTTCAGTCCTAAATAGGATGTCTGTATCAATACTCCACCATCTAAGGCCCAGGGGACATCATGAAAGACAGGACAAAAGGAATGCAAGAGCTGGAGGGTGGGGAGGGGTGCTGTGAAAGGCTGCCTTCTGGACAGGACATGGCTGTCACTCTCAGGAACTCACAGTGTGTATGCTTACCTGCATAAGATCAAGCGAGCAAGGTCAGTCAACAGTCAGCAGAAGCAGTAAGTGAACTCAGTTGCTTACAAATAAATAAATACAGGAGAGGAGCTGAAGGGGGAAGGAAAGCAGAGATACTGGGGATCTTTGAGATGGGAGGTATTATTGGGATGCATATGATAATGTGCATTGTTGATGTGTATGAAACTGTCAAGGATCAAATGCAAGCTATTCTATTTAAAAATGTAAAAGCTGTCTGTCACCTTCCCTCCTGTATTGCAGACAGCAGGGTTGAGGGGCCAGTGATGCTGCTGTATATGAGAGAGTAGCATTAATTAATCATCTTTCTGCCAATTGAGAAAAACAAGCAGAGGAACTTTCAGATTGATATGCACAAAAGAGGTCTGTGTCTGGAGAACAAAGCTATTTTATTTCATCCCAATTAAATAATATGTTCTTTTATTTATTCTATGTTGTGGGCCATTTTTTAAAAATCTTAGACAATTTCTCTGCATCAGGAATAGAATTAAAATTACAGCAGCTTCTCCCTCTGGGCACTCTTCTTAGGAATTAAACTGTGTGAACAAAAGGATTTCATTTTCTTTCTATATTTGAATCTTACTGGAATCCAATCGTCACCTCTCCTTCCTCCTTAAGGAACATCTCCAGAGTCTCCAGGAGTCCATTTTTCTTCTCAACTGCATTGATTTGCACACTTGAGCCATATTTTTCTTTTTAAGATTAATTTCTATCCACTGTAATTGTAGATCAATGAGTTCTTTCTTTAGAAGATGATGATATGGATGGATCAGAAAATAACTTTTTATAAATTTTTTCACAGGCATCCTTGACTTGGTACTCAATTTGCTCTTTACGATAATTCCCTCTGGACTGTGAAATCAGCAGTGAGAGGTTTGTGAGCATTCAACCTTCTTTAAAGAAAACCGTCTGACTGGGTCTCTGAAACTCCATTAGAAAGAACGGCATCCCAGAAATCCAGGTGAGGCTGGGTTGCTGATCTGTCAGTGAGGAGAAGCCATTTGTCTTCCTATGTCTTGTAAATATCTAAGTAACTCATTTGACTGGGAAGCCTGGAAGAAACCTGCGCCCTGAGCAAATTCTAGTGCAGCCGAAGCATAAGCCTGACACTTTGGCTAAGGAAAAGGACCTCTGGATTCAGGTATTTGATGTGAATTCCTTTTCAAATGTGTGTGTTGGGGGAGATGTTGGAGGTCATAGGACAATTGTGGGTGTTGGTCCTCACTGTCTACCTTGTATGACAACAGAGTCTCTTGTTGCACACTACTGCAAAAGCCAGGCTAGCTAGCCTTCCAGCTTCCAGTGAGTCCCTGGTTTCTGCCTCCGGTCTCTCGGTAGGAGACTGAAAGGATTACAGACAGCTGTGCTATCATATCCTAGCTTTTACAAGGATTCTGGGTATTCAAACACCAGCCATTTGTCTTGTGGTGCAAACACTTAACCAAATGAACCATTTCCTTATTCCATGAATTATGTATTTTGATTGAAGTGTTATTATCATTATGATTACTCCTTTAAATGGCTTATGTCAAGATATTTTGTCATGGTTCAAAAGATAAAACCTAAGTAGAACAAGTTGATTTCCTATAATGATATACTTTGATTTTAATTAATTTATTTTTAACTCCTGTAGGTTTTTGTTTTATGGTTACCTTGAGAATTGCAAAAAATATAGATATTTCCAAAATTTTGTTCAAGGGTTGGCTAACTATAAAGAAAGGACAAGCCAGGTGGTGGTAGTGCACGCTGTTAATCCCAGCACTTGGGAGGCAGAGCCAGGAAGATCTCTGTTGAGTTTGAGGCCAGCCTGGTCTACAGAGCAAGATCCAGGACAGGCACCAAAACTACACAGAGAAACCCTGTCTCTAAAAACAAACAAACAAACAAACAAAAACAACAACAAAAAAGACATGACAGGAACAACGCCTTTTGAAATGAAAATATTAATTTATACAGTGAATGATGTAGAGACATATCCAAAATGTCCATAAGGCATTGAGAACATAGAGTCGGGAATGGAAGGAGAGGACAGACAAGCAAATGCTGACTTGAGAGTTCTGTGCTGAGGTCCAGGGGTGGTCAGACAGGAAATGATAATGCTGATATTTAGAGATAATGTCATCTATCCTGGAAAGTGATCTCTCTCTCTCTCTCTCTCTCTCTCTCTCTCTCTCTCTCTCTCTCT
>CABHPR010139744.1:24306-39276 GCA_902168415.1 Peromyscus melanophrys
CTCTCTCTCTCTCTCTCTCTCTCTCTCTCTCTCTCTCTCTCTCTCTCACACACACACACACACACACACACACACACACACAGACAAGAGAGAGAGAGACAGAGACAGAGACAGAATATTCAAAGATTCAAAGCCAACATTACTTCTATACTAAAGTCCACTTCTCCCAAAATCTTGGGTACTTTAAGAAATAACAAGGAAGTGGTCCATGCATTTAGTGATTTGTCTTTCAAAGTACTTGGGGGACCAGTTATAAACTAGAAAAGTTTTTGGTAGTAACTGATAATTACTATTTTTGACTTACTAGAGAATTATTTCCTCATGCCTGAAAAACACATAAAATAAGCGATAATATTAAAGATCTGTGATTATGCAAAGATGTGATAATTAGTTTAGGTGAACACACACATGAACAAGGAAGACAGAAGATAGGCAAACAATGTCTGAGTAGCAAGGTAGTAACAAACACTCTTCCATGGTCTCTGCATCAGTTCTTGCCTCCAGGTTCTTGCCTTGAGCTCCTGCTCTGACTTCCCTAGATGGTGAACTAAAAATTGGAAGCTGAAATAAACCCTTTCCTTCCCAAGTTGGTTTATGACAACAATTGAAACCCTAAGTAAGACCAAAATTGTTTGGAGGTTGTAGAATATTGCTGTGATAGACTTGACCTTGTGTTTTGGGGCGGGATTGTCAAAGGACTTTGGAACTTTTGACTAGAGTTCTTAGAGTTCAGTGGGCTCTGCTGTGGGACTTTAGAACATAAGAATGTGGGAAGTGGTTCAGATGATGGAGACATAGCCCATAATATGCATAGGGAAGCAAAGACTCCATTAGTGCCAAACTAAGAAACACTACTAAAGTCAAACTTTTGCTTTTCTGGGACAATCAATACTTGTCAGAGCTGAAGTATCATCTGTGATTAAGAAGATACCAGCATCATTGAAGCTAAGTTTTCTGGAAAGTGTTTTCTCAGGGTAAGCACACAGAAGCTGTGCTCCAGAGGAGAAAAAGCTTTACCTTGTGCTAGCAACCAAACTTGGAAATATTAAGTATCCCAGGTCATAACAGTTTTGAAAGCATGATGCAGTCATGGAGAACAGCTGTGGCTTGGCACCATAAGGCAGGGTCAGAGTCTCTCAGGAGAACCTAGGAGGGGCTATTAGTGAATGCTCAGGAGAGTTGCAGAAGGACAGGAGAACCCCTCATTTTAGAGTTTTCAGTGATAAGGGGTGACTGCCAAGGACAGCAGAAGCTGTGGAGCAGAGTCAGCTTTGAGCCTATGCGATGCACTCTGTGTGCTCTGGCAAACCCCTTTGAGCTCAGAAAAGCCTCCGGCTTAATTCTGAGTCCCAACACCACCAAACATCTGAGATGATTCCTTACCTCTCATCTGTAGTTTCTTGACTATTGTTCCTTTTCTTAATACACCCCCTCCACCTCGTCTGTGTAGTAGGAGTTGGGGGAAATGGTTTTGGATTGCTTCAGAGGCCAGAGGTCAACATCAGATACCTCCCTTCCTCTCTCACCATTTTATTTTTGGAGATCAAGTCCCTTACTGAACTTGAAGCCTGCTGATTCAGAGAGACTGGCTAACCAAGCAGCCCCAGGAGTCTTCCTGCCTCTGTCCCTCCAGTGCTGAGATTACAAACACACCACACCTGGCTGCTTTACACGGCTTCTGGGATCTCACTCAGGTGCTTGTGCTTATAAAACAGAGTATTTTTGTGACCAAGTCATCTCCCTGGTGCCTACACACCACTCATTTTAGTATTCCTTAGCTCCACCTCTCTGTTCTCGTGTGAATGACCATTCACAATGCTTTTGATTGTCAATGTCACAAGATTGAGGAATGTCTAAGAAATCAGTAAAGCAAACTTCAGTGATCTTGAAAGCTATTCTTACGGGAGGCTGGCATCCACAACAACAGATCGAGTAGGGAAGACTTTGCTTGAAAGTGGATGGAACCTTCTGAGAGGATGTACTTCCAGATGGAATCAAAAACAGGGAGAAGACAGACGTTCATGTACATACACACTTCACCTTTCTTGAGCAGGCATGCTTGTGATGTTGTAGATGGAGGACTCCAGGTTCCTCACCCCCAGGAGGGCAGAAATGCATGTGTGGCTCTTCAGAGAGCTCTCCAGGCTTTGACCTCACCCTGGGGCTGCATCATTGGCCTCTTTCGCTCGTTTAAGTCTTCTGCATCTTATATTGAGCAGCTGCTAGATTTCCTGGCTCACCAGCCTGCAGATGGTCATTGTGGGACTATATAGTCACTGATCATGTATGCCAACTTAATAAATCCCTTCATAATTATATATATATCCAATTTGTTGTGTTCTCTGGAGGACACTGATTAACATAGCTCTGTTTTATATTCCTCCTGTGGAAAAATCTTCCATAAAGATCTCTATCTAGACTCAGCCAGTTCCCCCTGCAACTCCAAAATAACTTGTCTTTGTGTATGTGTACATGTTTGTGTGGGGGCAGGTACACTTATGTGTGCATGTATGTGCTGTCCAGAGACTAACTTCGGGTAACATTCTCTAGGAGTTGTTCCCCTGTTTTTTGATATGGGGATGTAGGATTTTCACTGGATTGGAAGTCACCAGTTAGGCTGAGCTGGCTGATCAATGAGCCCCAGGGATCTCCTGCTTCTCCATCCCTATGACTGGGATTATAAGCTTATACCACCAAGCTCAGCTTTTTACATGGGTTCTGGAGATTTAACTACTATCCATATGCTTGCCTGGCAAGCATTTTACTGAATGAGCCATCTCCCTAGTCCGAGCATAGCCATCTTCTCGCTAGATCTGTGTTCCTTCTGCCTAGCCAAAGATGCTGTTCAATAGCTATGAAGCCATGGGAGAAAATTAAAGACAGCAGAGGTTAAATTGGCTTTCTTTATGTAGACACACGTTAAACATACTGCTTAATCGCAGAGGCTCAGCTTGAGTGACACACTTTTAGACAGTTGAACATGTTGCACTTTCACAATTTTAACATCCCCATAAAACAACCAGCTGGGAATCATAGGAAAAAGAAGACATATGTCTCTATACCAGAGACTCATCCCATGGGCTGTCTTCTGTGACCCTGTTGTCTTCACCTTGTTCATGGACATCATAGTAAACAGACTACATGTTACCATGGGGACCTTTGCAGGTCCCCTAGACACCTTCACATCAAGGCTTTTGCCTCCTTAATGCTCTACAAAGGTCACCTATGATTATGCTTGAGTTCAAAGGATTGATGCCATGAAAATGTTTACTAATGATAACACTGAAAAGCAAAGTAATGCAGGGTGAGTATATATTACAAAAGTACTGGGAAGCAGGAGGGAAAATGTATGTGGAGTTCTATCATATGCCACCTGCTCTCCAGCATTCACACTCACATCCATTCAGCATTGTGTTATGACCACTTACTCAACTTATCTTCCCCAGTAGACTGTGGCCTGTGACTTCTATAGTTCAAGAAATTTCCATGATCTCTATTTTCAGCCTGTAAGTGTGTGTGTGTGTGTGTGTGTGTGTGTGTGTGTGTGTGTGTGTGTGTTTGTGTGTGTGTGTATGTGAAACTTGGGTGTCAGTACTTCCTTGCTCACCTTGTTTATTTAATATTTTTAAAATGTAAGTGTTAGTTGTCTGTATGTATGTCTGCACACCACATATATGCCTTGTGCCCTTAACAGTCAGAAGAGGCCATTGGATTCCCTAGAATTGTACTTACAGATGGTTGTTAACTGCCATGTGAGTGCTCAGAATTGAGAAGAGCAGCCAATACTTTTAACCACTGGGCCATCTCTCCAGCCTTACTTTCTGGTTTGTTTGAGACAGGACTTCTCTTCATGTTCACTGCTGCATATGTCAGGCTAGCTGGCCCGTGTGCTTCTGGGTATTACCCTGTGTTTGTGTCCCATCTCTTCATGGAGCACTGGGGTCACAAATGTCTGTCCTACTTCATTCACATCTTCAAAGCCCTCATCCTAAAACTTAGCATCAAATCAGCTGTTTTATAGTTGTTTTGGATACAACATGGTTCTTTATAAGCAAATAAATAAATTGAATTGCTTTGTTCATTGAACACATGTTTTATTGAGCCTTGCACATTTGTCTATAAAATGTGGTTTGTCTACATCAAAGAGCAAAATAATGAGACTCTTGTCTTTTGGAGCTTACATTTTATTAGGGGAGATAGTGTCAGGTCCAAAGGAAACTCCAATTCTCCAAACTTCAAGAGGCAGTCTTAATATCCAGAAACAAGCTCACACTGGACTGTAGGGAGATTTCTGGCAATTAGATAAAAGCCAGCATTCCTAAGGAACTTGTGGAGCCATTATGGTCTGCCAAAAGGAGTCATTTCCCTTACCTCTGGTAGAAGGGACTTATGGCTACCTATGGCACATATCAGCATACACTGGGCCCCAGGCTTCCTCAGTATCACAAATACTTGTTAATACAATTCAAAGTCCACACTAGCATCCTGGCCCTTCTCACCTCCTCCTCTACCCTAAATCCTTCCAGCTCATGGGCTTTTCTCCTGTCAACTACTCATCCTTCTTCTAATCCACTGTTCTCCGCTCTTGCTATTCTTACTGGGCTCTCTCTATCCCATGCTATTTTCCTCTCTCTCACAGTGTACTGCCCAAGTCCAGTGTACTTATCTCTATCTCTGCTCTGGACTCTTCCAGATGTCTCTGGATACCTTTTCTGTCTTATTAACAGTAAAACTTCCCCATAGCCATACCATGGATCAATCATGTTGGCAGTTTCTTTAATGCTCTCCCTCAATATAGATAGATAAATAGATAAATTATTAGTAATCATAAACAGCAATACTTTGATAGTATTTTAATAGATGACTCTAGAAGTAGAGAAACAAGATAATACAAGTAAGGTTATGTCAACCAGGTTGATGGTGCTGCCTGAGATCTCTACAGACTGTGTCATTTCCTTCATTATCTTCATCATCACTTTTGGGTGAGGGGCTGTGTGGGGGTGTTTGTGCGTATGCAGGTGCACACGGCTGCACCTGTGTGTGAAAGCCAGAGGTTCACTTCAGGTGTCATTCCTCAGGAGCTGTCCACATTTTTTGACTTGGCGTCTCTTGCTGGGACCTGAAATTCACCAGTTGAACTAGGATGGCTGGTCTGTCTCCACCTCCCTGGAACAAGAATTACAAGGGACACAATCATGTCTCATGTTTGTACACCAGGCACTTTATTGACTGAGTTATCTCCCCAGTCAAACAACGTGGGTTTTAAAGGGCTGCTGAAGTCTGTGGGTTTAAGGCAAGGAAAGAAGTGTGTACTTTTATGGTATTTCAGGCCATCAGTAAGTAAACTCATATGACATGATAGATGTGGAGATGAGAGAAGGCTGCAGAATCCAGACAGGGACATTCTGAACACAGAGAGAGAGAGAGAGTGGGAACCTCAAGTGCATCAGATTGGACCATGAAAGCAGAAAGGTTTAATTTCTGGTTTGAGTAAAAGAAAGACATAGTATTCATGTAGCAAATTGTCAATGCTCTGTAGTTCCCTGGAAAGGGGAAAGAGAATAGATTTTGTGAATGAACTAGGGGAAGGATGGGATGGGAACAGGAGGGAGCAGGTAGGGAAGGGTGGGACAGAGGGAGAAAGTATGGGCAGTGGTGACTAGAATTTGGGGGAGGGCATTTGGGGGTGATGTGGAAGCCTAGTGCAATGGAAAATTCCTAGAACCTATGAGGGTGACCCTAACAAGGATGCCTAGGAATGGGGGATACAGAGCCTAAGCCATCCATCTTTTGTAACCAGGCACGGCTTCCAGTGGTGGGACTGGAGCACTAACCCAGCCACAAAATCCTTTGATTTACAACCTGCCCTGCCTGCAGGATGTGCTGGGGCAATGGTGGCCCAGAGTTTGTGGGAGTGGTCAACCAATGACTGGTCTAACCTGAGGCTGATGCCATGAGAGGGAACCAATGCACAACACTGCCTAGATGGTCATGAACTGAAAGCTAGACGACCCAAAGATCTAGGGTAGAACCAAACAGGACTGGCTAATAAAGAAAAAAAAATGTCAGTGAAATAATTCCTAATGATATTCTGCTATATTCATAGTTAAGTACCTAGCCCAATCATCATCAGAAAGCCTTGCTCCAGAAGCTGATGAAGTCAGATGCAGAGACCTACAGCCAAACATTAGGTGAGTTTGGGAAACCTCGAAGAAGAGGAGAAGATGGATTGTAGGAGCCAGAGCGGGCAAGGACACCAAGAGAACACATAGCTCAAAGAATCAACTAAACAGTCCTCATAGGGGCTCACAGAGACTGGAGTGACAATCATGGAGCCTGCATGGATTTGTGCTAGATCCTCTGCATATACATTATGGTTGTTTAGCTTTGAGCTTTTGTGGGACTTCTAACAGTAGAAGTGGGGGTATCTCTGACTCTTTTGCCTGCTCTTAGGACCCTTTTCCTCCTACTGGGTTGCCTTTGTCCAGGCTTGATATGAGGAATTGTGCCTAGTCTTATTGTACCTTGTTATGCCATGTTGAGTTGAAAAACAAACTAACATAATCAAAACAAACAAACAAACAAACAAAATGCTCCAAGCAGAGCAGTGTTGTGGTTTAAACATGAACTATCCCACAGAGACTCATGTGTTTAAATACTTGGTCCCCAACTTGCAGTACTGCTTTGGGAGTGTTGTGGATGCTTTAGGAGGTAGAGTCTTGCTGAAGGAAGTGGGTCGGGTCACAGGAGGTGGGCTTTAAGCCTTCATAGCCTGTCTCCTTCCCAGCCCTAATGGACTATTCTTCCTCAAATACTCCTCCTCAGTGTCAGAGTAAACCCTTTCTCCCTTAAATTGCCTTTTCCAGGGTACTTTATCATAGTGACATAAGTACTAACTGACAGAAGTAACATGTCTGTTCCTGCTAAAGCAGGAATCCTACACTTTTGGATGGATTGCACCTTTTATTTTCTGTCTTTAGCCGACAGGCTGTTCTGTTTGTCATTGATACTCATCAGATATTTAAACAAACTATGTTTTTAGACTTGTGCCATTTCGCCAGTCCTTAAATATCTTGTTTAAGTAATTTATATTCAAATCTTATGCATTTTAACTGACACTTGAAAACAACTACTATATATACTAAAGGGTTGTCACAACACATTTGAACACATGCATATATTGTATAATGTTTAAATCAACATGAATATACCCATTTCCCCAAACCTTTATTTCTTTATGTAGAAGCTTAGAAAATTCTTTCTCTCTTCATGAAACATGCAGTACTTTGTCGTTATCTATGGTTGCTTCTCCCCATGCAACAGAACATCAGAACATGCTATAATTTAACTACAACTCATTACCCAATGGTCAGCATTTCACCAAATAAACTTCTTTTGACACATCTTTGGCCATATAAAGTTATAGATACATATAATTATATATACAGCATGCATAAATAGGTGTATATGTATGTATATCTTTATGTAATAGTGCCCTTTTTTGTAATCACTTCATTGACTCCAAGAGTTTTCATGTTTTTAACCACTGTGTATGTGAATTCTACCTTGCCCTCATTCCAGAATTTTCCCTGTTTATATAGTAACTTTGTTATTTTTTGTGTATTTTAATGATCAATGATATTTTTAATATTATGTATTAAAAATTCAAATGATGGCCCTGAGTTTCTGACCTTGGCAAATTTCTTATCTACTTTTCTATTGCTGAGATAAAACACTCTAACAAACTTGTAGGAGAAAGAATTTAATTGAGCTTACAGGTTCAGAGGATTAGAGTCCATAATAGCAAAGCAAAGGCTGGGACAGACAGGGACAGTAGGAATGGTGAGTCTTCTGAAACTTAAAAGTCCATCTTTAGCAACATACCCATTCAAGCAAGACCACACTTCCTAAGCCTTCCCAAATAGCTCCACCATCTGGAGACTAAATATTCAAAGATATGAGCCTGTGGGAGACATTCTTATTCAAATTACCACAGCAACATGATACAGAAATAGTTTTTAATAACCAGTTCATCCTAAATAAACTTATTTTTGGTTGCTTACAATTAACATAAAACAAGGAAAATTTATTGTCATTACCACAAAAGGATCATTTTTTTCCCTAAAGTAGATGTAATTACTTAGGTACTTGAGTGATAAAGGATCTTATGTAATCATGGATAGCAAATAGCTTGGTGTATCTCCAGCTAGACATTGACTTTCATTGAAAAATATATTTGGGTACCAATCCACTGGGGACATCTCTTCCTTGACAATTTTCTGGGGTCTTATGCAACTTATTGATAATATACACTCACTCTCAGATTATAGGCTGGATAAGAAACACAAAGAATCAAATTTTAATTGTGATAGACATTTGACTAATTCTTTTTTTTGTTAATTTTTAAAATTGCTTGACAGTTGCATTTATTTATATAATGAATTTTAATCATTTTCACCTCACTCCCCACCCTCATCCCTTTCCTCTCTCATTGGAACCTTTGATCTCAACGAGCATGTGTGGGAGAATATTTAGAGGAGAAGCAAAACTTATCTGTGTCTACAGCATTAAAGAAAATGTCACAGCCTCTGAACAAGCAGTATTTGTCAGTAGTCTGGGAGGGGTCCAGTGAAGGAACTCATTCCTGGTTCTGTAAATCTGCTTAAGAGCCAGTGGCTGAGAGGTCATAGGACCTGAGGACAACCTACTACTATTGCTTTGATGGTCACATTGTCAGAAAGTTTTCTGGATATTCATGTTTGTTGTTTTTTTTTAAACATAATTTTTTATTGATTCTTTGGGAATTGTACATCATGCCCCTCAATCCTGCTCATTTCCTAGTCCCTCCGTATCTGCCCTTTGCCCTTGTAGTGATCCCCCACCTTGAAAGGAAAACTAAAAAAGGAATAATAAAAATAAGATAAAAATAAAAATACAAATAAGAATATTAATTAAAAACAAAAAAAAACACAAAAGCAAACAAAAAATACACTTCACCCCTCCATCTTTCCTACCTCTCCATCACCAATGCATTCACCTTCTGAATATTCATCTTTATACCAATACCTTAGTGCTGTGCGAGGTCTTCATCAGCAGGTGGCAGATTCTGCAGATGTCTAGAGCTAGCTGAACTCCAGGAGTAACTAACGTCAGCGTGTTAGTCCCTACTGGGACTGCTATGTCACTTCTGCAAGGTTCAGGAAACAACACAAAAGAGGGGCTGTAAAGAATGTAAAGCCAGAGGATGAGGAGATGTACAGCCAACCAACATCATCTGGACATGGTGTGAGAGCCATTACACTCATTGACTCACTGAAGCTGTGGTTATCTACACAAGACCTATCCAAGTTTGAGCCCATCAACATTTCCTCATGCTTAGCTAATTCTTCAACAGTTTCATATGAGTTTTCCTTATGAATCTATTCTCTGATGATATGTGGTGGGCTGGAGATACTTTGATGTTTCACCTTGAAAGCAGAGCTAGAACTTGATTCTTCCCTGCCTCAGTTTCTTTATTTGTAGAGTAAGAATAATTCAATATCCCTTGTTCTGGTTTTACTACTGTTGCTGTAATAAAATACCCTGACATAAAGCAATTGAGGGGATAAAGGGCTTATTTGTCTTGCAATTAAAAGTTAAAGTCCATTATTTCAGGGAAATCAAGGCAGGAACTCAGGCAACTAGTCAAATGTTATCTTCCTTCAGTCAAGAGCAGAGAGAAATGAACACGTCCAAGCTGCCCACTTACTGCTGCTTGCTGCCTAGTTTTTATCTAGCTTTCTCCTGTCTCATAGAACATATGACTCTTTGCCTAGGAAATGATGCTGCCCACAGTGGGCTGGGTCTTCCTATGTCAATCAACAATAAAGACAATCGCACACACAGACATCACACATGCCCAAAGGCAATTCCTCAAGTGAGTATCATTTCTAAAGTGATTCTAGGTTATGGCAAGTTGGCATTTAAAACAAACCAACATACCTCCAATAGGTTCTCATTAGGGTTATATGAAAACAGGCACAGAATTTCTTTTTTTTCTAAATGTGCTCTTTCCCACTGGGTTTTATATATTTGCTTTTAAGTGTGTGTGTGTGTGTGTGTGTGTGTGTGTGTGTGTGTGTGTGTGTGTGTGCAGGAATACACACATAAGTGCAGGCGCCCTCTGAAATCAAAAGAGGTATTGGATTCCCTGGATTAGAGTTACAGGCAATTAAGAGTTAACTAGTGTGGGTGCTGGGATTCTCTGCAAGAAAAGCAAGTGGTCTTTTTATTTGTTTTGTTTGTTTTTTGTTTTTGTTTTTTTGGTTTTTTTTTTTTTGAGACAGAGTTTCTCTACGTAGTTTTGGTGCCTGCCCTGGATCTTGCTCTGTAGACCAGTCTGGCCTGGAACTCACAGAGATCTGCGTGGCTCTGCCTTCCAAGTGCTGGGATTAAAGGCATGTGCCACCACCGCTTGGCACAAAAAGCAAGTGGTCTTAACCACTAAGATATCTCTCTACCTCCTCCCACTATATTTAAATCCTAAGATTTTAATTGTGGTTTTATATGTCTCTACCATATGTTTGTTTTTCAATAATTACCATAAATCAGTAATTGATTGTTTATTAAACATCATCTTTACCTTAAATATTTCATCATATTAATATCTATCATGAGGCCCACTTATAGGAAAGCATCTATTGTTTTAATCCACCAAATAACATGATCACTAAACCATACTTTCCTCACTGTATTTTTTGGCATATTACCTATCGAAATATATTTGAGATGTCATTATTTCATCTTTTTGAAAGTTAGTTTTGATAATTTATTGTTCTGAGACATGCATGCTCATTGTGTAATATGGCATTTTCCACTAGGATCAATCAAAAGCACAGGTTTGTCTTGATGGTATAATAAATATGATTCAATATTATGTGCTGGGGAAAACTTTGCATAAACCTTTTGAGGGATATATTACAAAGGTTGATTAATTCAGAGGAAGTATTTTGTAATCTTAAATAAGCAATAATTTTTCAAAATGCTAGCAAATTACCCACCATGCACATATGAATATCAACATAGCAAAATTTATATGAAAGTTTATAAATAAAAAGACATAAATTCAGACTCATGTATATGTATGGATGAAGTGTATCTTTATATTGTTATTGAAAGTTCAATGATGTTTATTTTTAAAATATGAAAATAAAATTCTCTCTCTCTCTCTCTCTCTCTCTCTCTCTCTCTCTCTCTCTCTCTCCCCTGTCTGTGTTTGAGATAGGGTCTATAGAGACTAGTGTGTATCCTCAGATAGCTTCAAACTTCTATGTTTCCTAGGCTTGTCTCAAACTAACAATTTTCACTCCTTGGCTGTCCCAGGGCTGAAACAACACTTTGTCGTATTTGCTATTGCCGTGACAAAACACCTGACACAGAGTATTTACAAAACAAAAGATTTATCCTGGTTCACAATCTCATGCACTCCAGCCCAGAGCCTCCGGCTCCGCTGGCTCTAATTCTGTGGTGAGGCAGAACCATCATGGTGGTAAGAGCATTGGATGATGAGGCTGTTTACTTCATGACACATGGAAAGCTAAAGGTGAGGAAACCCAAGGACAAGCGTAACCTCCAGAAATGCCTCCACCCCGTGACCTACTCTCTTCAAGTTCACTGAACCTCACAGAAATGTACCAACAACTATGGGGACAAGTTTTCAAGACGGGAGTCTGTGAGGGCCGTTTCCTCACAGCATTCACATCAATGCTGGAATACCTGGCCTTTGCAGTTCTTCTTGATCAGAGATGTGCGTTCACCTTAGTAGGCATGGGGAGACACGGAAGAGGGTTTTAATGAGCCTCCATCTGCTCAGGAGTGAAAGTCATGAATGCTGCAGTGGAGGTAAAGAAAGGAGTATTGTTTACTCTGCACAGGGGCAGCTTGTGAGGAGGCTACAAAGCTAGTGTTCATGGCAAGTTTGTTTTGTAAAGGATAAGAACACAGCATTTCTATCTTTGGACCGTGAAGGATGAACAAAATCATGCTGATTAGGAACAGAGAGCTCCCTGTGACTTCTGGAAATCACTTCATAAGAAAGAGAATCTGAGCAAAGGGGATGTCGAGTTCAATCTCTGTGGGGATCTTAAACAGAAGAAAACTAAAACTTTTTAAATAAACACCTAACTCCTGCCTTATTAATGATAGAGTGTGTGGAAATTAGTTCTTTCCAGCTGAAGATTTTAAAAGTGCATTAAAGCATTCTAAATCAATGCATCCTGCCTCTTTCATAACTATCAAAGATTTTCAACCATATCAATAGATTTGCTACTGTGGTGTGCGTGTGCGTGTGCGTGTGCGTGTGCGTGTGCGTGTGCGTGTTGCATGCATGTGTGTCATGTCTATGTGCTGGTACACTTGCCTATGCACACATGTATGACGGCCAGAGGGTAACACCAGTGTCTTCCTCTCTTGATCAGCACTTTACTTTTTAAGACTGAGTCAGTTGCTGAAGTGGGAGCTTGCTAATTCATCTAGATGAGCTGGCCACCCAACTATCAGCATCCTCTTGTCTCCACACCACTATTGAGGTTACAAGCATGCTCTGTCATATCTGGCCTTTGTGTGGACAGTAGTGTTTCATATTGGAGTCCTCATGCTTAGGCAGCCAGCATTTATTTGTGGAGCCATCCCCTCTGCCCATGTGTCTGTATCTGTGTGTAAGAAGCTACCATTCGGAAAACTAAAAGATAATTCCCAAAGCAGGAGTTCATATTTCTAAATCACATGATAAAACTATCTGTATCTAAGTACATAGTGAAACCTGAAAACTCCATCAACAGGGGCTGCAGAGATGGCTCTGTGGTTAAAAGTCTATGTACTGCTCTTTCAAACCACCCGAGTTCGGTTCCCAGCTCCCAGACTGGGTAGCTCACAATTGCCTGTAACTTTAACTCCAGGAGATCTAACATCCTCTTCTGATCTCTGTGGACACCCATACACATGTGCATACACACACACACACACACACACACACGCACACACACACACACACACGCACACACACACACAGAGGAAGAAAATAAATGCCTCAGAATTGCAAAAGATTTTATTAGAAATGTTTATCATTTTATGTTTTAGAATAGGCCTCATGTTACATCCTTAGTGATTATTATTATATCATGTGAGGTACAGGTCAGGATTTATGTTTATCAAATGATATTTTATACAAAATGATGATGTCATGTCTTTTAAAAATATTTATTTATCCATTTATTTATTTATTTACTTATTTATTTATTTATTATTGAGACTGAGTCTCACATGTAACTCTTGACTGGCCCTGAACTTGCTATATGGACAAAGTTGTACTCAGACTCTCAGAGATCCACCTTTTTCCTCTTCCAGAATGTTAGGATTAAAGGTATGGACCATGCTAGGCTAATGTCTTTATATTTTTAAAAGATACTATCCTTGATTTATTATGGCTCAACTTGCTGATTTTGGGAGTATGTGCTCCCAATGTCTTATAGATAATTTCATATATTTCATACACAGCAAAGGGTGATCCCAAAGAACAGAACACTGTCCAAAATTTAAAAATAGAGTAACTTAAAAAACAACTCTGACAAAATTGTTAGTGTGCATTGATACACCTGCTATGCTGTACATTTCTAGTAAGAATATGAATTATAAGATTATGTAACAACTTGAAAAACTTTTAGCTTCATATAATATTAAACATACACTCACCAAATGACCCCCAAAGTCACTCTTTTTTAAAAACATTTATTTTTATATAATTTATATGTGAGTGCTTTTTCTGCATGTATACCTGCACAACAGAAGAGAACATCAGATCCCATTATGGATGGTTGTGAGCCACCATGTTATTACTGAGAAATGAACTCAGGACATCCGGAAGAGCAGAGCAGCCAGTGATCTTAACTGAGGAGTTGTCTCTTCAGCCCCCTCACCCTAAACACACACACTAAAAGTTACTCTTAACTATTTGTCCAAGAGATATTAGAATTCTATTCAGATGTTTGGATTAAGGTTATTTATAAAATTATTTATAGCTGTTTTTTTTTCTTCCTAGTAGCTTAAAAAGGAACTCACAAATTCCTTCCATGTATGCAGTTCAGTATTACATAGCAATATAACTGAATAGAGCACCAGTGTTACAGAGTGGGTGACTCGTAACACAATGCTGTTCGAAGAGATGCGTTAGGGCAAGGGGGCACACACCTGTGACCCCACACGTCAGAGGAGAAGACGGGAGGATACAAAGGTCAATCTCATCACCAGCTACATAGCAAGTTCCAGGTGAGTCTTGAGATCCCCGTCCAACGACCAAAAAAGAAAAAAAGAAACTGTGCTTTCAATTAATACATAATAAGTGAATTCAGTCTAAATGTAAACAAAATACAGCAGATATTTCACAAAAATGAAGAACATGCAGGTAAATTCAAGGAAAAAAAACTTCCAAAGTCATAATAATCACAGGAAAATAGATTTAAGACCACAGGAACATTTTACCATCTCAGATTAGTTAGAAAACATGCACTCTGTGTTCAACACACACACACATGCATACACACCCCTAAATGGGCTGAGAGATGGCTAATTGGTTAAGAGAGCTTACTGCTCTTGCAAGGGCACTGAGTTCAGTTCCCAGCACCCGCATTAGATGGCTCACGACCACTTGTGACTTTAGTTCTGGGGGGTCTGAGGCTGGTTTCTAGCCTTCGCAGGCACTGGTGTGTGCATGCACACTCACATAGACATCGAGACTCCTGAACACACAGATACATTTCTGTATTTCTGCCAGATGTACAGACGATTTGCTTTCAGGGAACATTAACTTGTTAAAGAGGAAGATACATAACACACGTATTCTCTCTCTCTCTCTCTCTCTCTCTCTCTCTCTCTCTCTCTCTCTCTCTCTCTCTCTCTCTCTCGTGTGTGTGTGTGTGTGTGTGTGTGTGTGTGTGT
>CABHPR010139745.1:0-10005 GCA_902168415.1 Peromyscus melanophrys
TATGTGTGTGTGTGTGTGTGTGTGTGTGTGTGTGTGTGTGTGTGTATGTGTGTGTGTGTGTGTGTTTGTGTGTGTGTTGTGTGTGTGTGTGTCTATACACATGCATGCTTACAGTGACTGCAGAGGCCAAAAGAGGATGTCAGTCACCTGAAACTAGAGTTCAGGTAGTTGTGAGTCACATAACATGGGAACTGGCAACTGAATTCTGATCTTGTGAAAAATACAGCAAGTGCCGTTTCTCCAGCCCCGGGCTCTGCTTTTGCATGAGAATTTCAGCAAAGATTCCATCCCTTAGTCTCAAAAGGAAAACACACAACTAGGACTCAGAAATCTATTTTATTGTGCAGCCAAATCCCACTACCCTCAACTCTAATATTAATGGAATGAAAATTAGCTTCCTATATAAGGAGATATTTGTAACAAGCTATCCATGCTAGGTAACCCTTCCATATGGCTATGGCTTGGCTCAGGTTTTAGTGTCTCCCAAAGATTTATGTGTGGAGGTAAGGTCCTCTATAGGGTAAAGTCAAGTACTGGACTCTTGGTGGTAGGGCCGGGTAGGTGATCATTGGCTCTGATATGAGTCACTATGAGGTGGCCCAGCAGGGGTCCTCATCAAAGCTTGTGTAATCCTCCTTGGTCTTTTAACATCTAAGATGTGGAACTAAATGAACCACTTTGCAAGTACCCCCTCTCAGGTATTCTGTCGTAGTCATGGAAGGCAAACTGATAGACAAGTTCACAACCAATGCCTGTTTCTTGAGAATCTATTAGCTATCAACCCTTGCTCCTTTGAAATAAACCTGGATTCAAGTACTTAAGGTTTTCCGAAGAGCTTTCTCTTAAAAATGGACAAACATGCTTCTAACTTTGTCTCTCCCCAGTCATCTCAGACTCAAATCTCTATCTGGTCAAGTCAGGGAGATTAGCACACAGTGTCATAGAGTGGGGGGAGGGGGAGGGGCAACTAGCTGCCTCCCCTGCCACTTTAGAGTCACAAGCAATTCACTCCCTCCTGCTCTCCACATGTCCTTGCCTGGAAATCTCTGGTTTGGTCTGTTTGACAGTTACTAGGGTCACTTTGTCCAAACGATCCTAAAAACATAAATGGACTGTGGGGACTCAAACAGCATCCTACCATCATCAAACTCCCCAGCTTCCTGCATCTCCTCCCATCTTTCTCTCCTCTTCTGCTATCGTGAGCAACTCTCCTCCAACCCCAAGAGCTATGAAAACCAAGGGCAGTGTGTGTGTCTCAGGACAGCTAGCATGGGTGATATGGATTGATCTTAGAGGTCCTGGGACTTTAGTCAACCAGGGACATCTGCCACAGTACCACAAGACTACGATAAAGTCAGGTTGGCATCTAATTCAGATCCCCCCAAGCCCTACACCTCCCACTGCACCAAGATTGCCAGGAGTGTTTATCTCTACCTTCCCTGTGCCTTCCTCCACGGAGTCCCTCCAGCCTGGAGACCCTGCTCCCATAGACCCCTCCCACAGCTGCCTCACTGCCGAGTTCAGCACTGGCTTCTCCTTCCCAGGCATGGAACAATTTCTCTCTGAGACAGGCAAAGAACATAATGAATGAACAAGACCTTAAGGGGGAAAAGAAGGAGAGTAAACCATATTTTTCTTTCTTCCCAGATAAAATAATACACCGGCATGTCTGAATCTCCTGTGACAGAGTTAATGTCCAGGAGCCAAAGAGAAGAAAGAGCTGCTTCCTCTTGCTAATGTGAGCACCATCACCAGCCCCTTTGTCAACCAAAGGGGCACAAAACGACCAAAGGGCCGAAAAACCATCTGGAGCAGTGGGGCCAGGGAACGACCTAGACCTAACCGGTGCTGGGAGGAAATTCTTTCCTTTCCTTCATTTTCTCTGTATTCCTTAAGTACAGCCAGGAAAATATCTGTAAAAATTAACCTAAAGCTTAACGGTTTATGTAAGAATGCCTTAATAAAAATATGTTGGCAAGGGCATTGAACTGCACAATTAAACCCCTTCCTCTCTGCGCTTGCCCGTCTAATTTCTGTCGAAAGCTTATTCAGCAAACTAAAATGCCAATGTTCTCTTTCAATTTCCATGTCTCAGAAGCACTAACTCACGAATAAGAAAGGATTTATTTGTATTATTAGCTGCCTGTTGAAAGAAGTTTTAAATACTGGAACCCTGAGATGCCTCAAGATCCCCCAACTATCTAAAGGGTGGTTTTGATTTTTCCCCCTTCTGCAAGCTGTGTTTGATTTACATCAATTAGGTCGTCCCCATAAGGTATCATATCACAGGAAGGCTAATAACCCAGAAATAACCTCATTAAATGAGACAGCAGATCGGTCTAAACAGAATGAACTCTAAGCAGAAAAATTAGTGACCTGGAAAGAAGCAGGGAGAGTTAATGGTAGTACCAAGGGGGGAAAAAGCATTCCTGTTAGCCAGTGGAAGGAGAACCCACCGGCAATAAAGCACAAAGACAATCAGAGCAGAGGCACCGGCTTCTCTTGTGTTTCAAATCCTGTAATGCAATGATTTTCCCTCGGTCAAAACCAGACTCTGGGGACATGCCTGTATTCCCCATACACCTGAATACAAAAAAAATGACCCGAGCAGGAGCCCCTTCCTATACCACATGTCTTAACTGCATCCTGAGTTTGTCATGTTAGGAAGCTGTGAATCTCTCCACCCTCTTTGACTGCCACCTACCCAGCCTAAGCATAAGCAAAACCCTTTTCCTTGCTGGCATAAGGATGCTGTGCCTAAACTCGGCATAAGCCACCAGGGATGCTGAGTTCTCTCTTTCTGCCACTCCATGTTGACCCTGGATATCCCCCTGCTTCAGTGTCCACCCTACAGATATTTTGTAAACACATTTTCCCCCAACCACTTACTGTTTTCCTGAAATATTGCATACATGTGATTTGCTTTAAAAAGCAAACAGCTACCAGAAATTAGAAAGAGCCAAATGTTTGCATCAGGCAGAAGCCATTTCTAAGTGCGAAAGCCAGTAAGAAGAGATGCCTACCCCACAGGTGCTGATCCCTGAGAGTCTAGCTTCTGTGGAGACCCTAGGAGGCTGCATTCAAATGGCTCCTAGTTCCTGAGTCAGTAAGAGGGTAGCTGTGTGCTTGAAAACCTCCCAATCCACCCTCACTGGAATTTCCCACTGGCCATTTCTGAGTAGGTAAAGCTGCCACCCTGAAATTGCCTGTATAGACCAAGTCTTCCTGTGCTGGCAGCCATTTCCCAAATAATTACTCAGAAATTTAATATAAGTTATGAAGTTTTTTGCTCAGCCAATAGCTCAGGCTTGTTACTAGATATTACAACTTATTTCTGTTAATCTATATGTTACCCTGAGGCTTGTGGCTTTTACCTCTATCCCATTTTGTGTGTCTGACTCATTCTCGGTCTGGCTAGTGACTCCTCTGACTCCACCCTTCCTCATGCCATCATTCTCAGTTTGGCTTTCCCACTTAACTTTATCCTGTTCAGCTCTTGGCCATTCAGCTTGTTTATTAAACCAATCATAGTGACATATATTCACACAGTGTACAGAAGGATGCCTGTGTTAGCTTTCCGTTGCCCTGACAACATAGAGAAGAACAACATAAAGGAAGGAAGACTAATTTCAGCTCACTAGTTCAGAGGTTTCTGCCAATGGTAGGCTCACTCTGTTGCTTTTAGAGCTGTGGCAAAGCAAGAAACATCACAGTAGTGAGCATGGCAGAGCATATGGCAAAGTAAAGGTGCTCACCTCATAGTGGCCAGAAAGCAGAGAGGAGAGGGAGGGGTGATAATCTCAGTATCCTCAAAGATCACTCTGTGATCTGCTTGCTTCACAAAGCACCATCAGCTGGGTTGGTGACTGGCTGGATTAAGAGATGAATGGGGAATTACACCCCTGTGTGTATTTGTGGGACATTTCTGGAGATGACTGACATGTGGGACAATGGGTGGGATAGTCCACCCTGAACATGAGCAGCACCATCCGATGGGCTAGAAGGTCAGATAGAAGGATGCAGAAGAAGGTGTGTGTGTATATGCATGTGAACCCGATGGTCGTTGTGTGCTGAGTAGGTAGATCTGTAGATACTGTCACTGGACCAACTTTTTTCAGTCTTTAAACATCAGATCAACACCAGTGACTCCCCAGGAAGTGTTCAGCACCCTATTTAGATTGCCAAGGACCCCAGTGGCTTGTGCTGGGTAGACTGCTTCTCCAGGATGAGGTTGGTCCATGTTGGACTACCCAGGCCCTGTGGTATAATCAAATTGCCTTTCAGAACATACACTATATGTGTGTGCACATGTGTGCACTTGTGTGTGTGTATATATATATGTATATACATATATACATGTGTAGGTATATATGTGTATGTATATAACAATATATTATAGTAACATTTTAACAATATTTTACTTATCATTTTATATATTGTCTATTAAATATATATTCTATTAGTTATGTTCCTCCAGTGAACCCTGACAAATATAGCATTTAGTATATGAAACTACAGGAAACATTTGAGCTCTAAACCATGATATCAAGTCTCCAGGGACCTGAGGTTTTAAGAAGCAAGAAACACAGATGGGTGTTGCAGGAATCTTAAAAGTTCTTATTAATAAAATCAAACCTGAGCCAGGCATTGGGGTGAGCACTGGAAGGTCAGAGACAGAACAAACCACAGCTAACCTCACCTGGCCAACTTCTCGGCTGATCTTGTTTCCTCAGACTGGAAGCTTCTGTGTCCTCATATCCGAATGGCTCTCAGCTGAATTGTGTTGCTAGAAGCCTGAAAGCTTAACCAGCCAAAATGCTTACCCAGGCCAAATGCCTCTAGTTTCTGGTCCTCACGCCTTATATACCTTTCTGCTTTCTACCACCACTCCCTGGGATTGAAGGCTGGCTTTCTGGGATTAAAGGCGTGGGTCACCATACTTGGCTGTATCCTTGAACACATGGATTTCTGCCTCTGGAATGCTAGGATTAAAGGCCTATGCTACCACTGCCTAACCTCTGTTTCATATTGTGGCTGTTCCGTCTCTGACCCCAGATAAGTTTATTAAGGTACACAATATTTTGGGGAACACAATACCACCACAGAAGGGCCCCTGCTCAGTCTAAGGCTTGAATCAGAAAGGCCCCCAGCAATGTTGTGAGACATATACATCTGTGTTTTTCCAACCTAGAACTCCTAAAATCTTTACAGTCTCCAAAGTGAGAATCATCTTGGTGTTATCTTAATGGGCTCATCTTGGCTGGCAGCCCAAGGTGGCTTCAGGGTCAGGGTTGGCCATCAGGGTTGGCCATCAGGGTTAATGGCAGCCCCATCCAGAATCACTCCAGCAGGATGCGAAGACTGAGGGTTTCCTTCGCGCCCCACAAGTGACAATCTACTCACTCATGCCTAATTAGTGACCCCCGAGTGTCAGGAGTTAGGGTCACACACTCACCCGAGGAGGATGTGGATGATGGTTTGAGTCTGAAATGGGCTCGTGTTTTGATTGCTTGGTCCACACCTAATGGTGTTCTTTTGAAGGCTATGGAGTCTTCAGGAGGTGAGGCCAGACTGGTAGAAGTGGGTTACTAGCTGCAGGTCTTAGATTACTATCCCTAGTTCTAGCGTGTGCTCTTTTTCCCAGTCTACTGCCCTGTGAGACCACATGCTACTGCTACCATTTTCAGAAGCCGAGCTGCTCTGTCACCATGCCTTCCTCACCACAGTGGACTGAAATCTGCCTGAAACCATAAGCCTAAATAAGCCCTTCCTCTGCCCTTTCCATGTCCTTCTGTTCCTCTGTCATTATAATAAACTGATAAGCACATTTCCCTGAGTTCTGCAAGCTACTCCAACAAATTAGTCACACTCACAGAGGAGATCATGAGAACCACAACTTATAGCTAATTAGTCAGATGCCCAGGCCCCACTTGGGGTTTGTGTGTAGTGAGAGCAGGGGCAGTTTCGAGAACTGATGCTCTCATCAGAAGTGAATCAATCGAATTGGAGGACACTTGGCTTCTGTCCCTGCAGAATCAACTGTTTACTTGGTGTGCATGGAGGGCCCCTCACGGGGGTAGCCACAAAAGTCTGCGATGTTGACTGGTGAGTGAGAGTAGAGGAGAAACTGAGTTTTCTCTACTCCTCACAACATGTAGTAGAAATCACAGGGTCCTGGAGACCTCAGGAAGAGGGATGAGGTCTCATCCCTAAATCATGTGAACTAAGGCCACCTCTAATAGTTGAAGACCTTAAGACGTGTCCCTTGCCCCTATCAGTAAACCTGTGCCTCATTTTTTTCCAATTCAAATAACCTCAGAGAAGTTGTTCAAACAAAGAAGTAGCAATTTATTCAGTAGCTAATGAAGGGCAAAGAGTGGGAGTCGAGGTCTCAGACAAAGCCCCTTGCAGGGAACGAAATGAGGTAACATGTACCTTTAAGACGGGAGAGTCCAGTGGGTCCAGAAGTGGGTGGGATGTTTGCTAGTTTTGTAAGCCCTATGTCTCCAAGGATTCTAATTCCCCTTCCTGTCTGATCATGTTTGCCCAGTGCCATAGTTTGCTTTCTACTGCTGTCAGAAACTTTCAAAAGAAACTTTCAAAGGAAAGAGTTTATATCAGCTTGTAGTTGTCATCCATCAGGGTAGGAACTCAAAACAGGAACCTGGAGGCAGGAGCTGAAGTTCGACCATGAAGGAACACTGCTTCCTGGCTTGCTCTCATGGTTTGCTCAGCCTGCTTTCCTTTTTTGTTGTTGTTGTTTGTTTTGGATTGGGGTTTTTGGTTTTGTTGTTTGTTTGTTTGTTTGTTTGTTTTTCACGATGGAGTTTCTCTATATAGCCTTGGCTGTCCTGGAACTCTCTCTGTACACCAGACTGGCCTCAAACTCAGAGATCTTCCTGCCATTGCCTCCTGAGTTCTGGGATTAAAGGTGTGCACCACCACCATCCTCGGCCTGATTTCTTATACACCGCAAGACCACTTGCTCAGGGTTAGCACCACCCACCATGGGCTGAGCCCTCCCACATCAGTCATTAATCAAGAAAATGCCCCCACAGATTTACCCACAGGCCAATGTGATGAAGGCATTTTTACAATAGAGGTTCCCCCTTCCCAAATGACTCCAGCTTGTATCAAGTGGATAAAAAAGAAAAGGAAAACAAAACTAGTCAAGAAATTATGAACTTCCATGGCACCAGTGGGTGGGAAATTTACTTTAGTGATGGATCACAGTGAGATGGCAGTAGACATGGAGTGCAACCTGGAGGCCAGATGGTATCCAGGGTACCTTCAACAGCCTGACTCTGCTAGATCTAGTGTCTTGTTTTACCCAGAAACTTACTAACATGGCTATGGTAGTTTGAATAAAAAATGGCCCTCAGGCTCATATAGTTGAATGTTTGGTCCCTAGTTGGTGGACTGTTTGGAAGGATTAAGAAGTATGGCCTTGTTGGAGGAGGTATGTCACTGGGGGTGGGCTTTGAAATTTGAAAAGCCTACACCAGGCCCACTGTCTATCTCTCTGCTTGCAATTTTTGGATCAGATGTGAGCTCTCAGCTACTGCTCCAGCACCATACCTGTCTGACTGCAGTCTTACGCCCTGCCGTGGCGGGCATGGACTCACCCTCTGACACTGTCAGCAAGTTCCTGATTAAATGCTGTCTTCAGTAAGCTACCTTGGCTACAGTGTCTCCTTACAGCAGTGGAACAGTGACTAAGACAATGATGTAAACCAGACATCCTTAGGGTGCATGCTGATTATGCATGAGTCCTAGGGGTGGAGGTCAGGAAATAAAGGAGAATGAAGAAAAAGAAGAACATTTCCTGGCATATGGGGGTGGCAGTCCCTTTTCTGAACTCTCCCTACTCCAGACCTGGGCTCACCAGTCTTACAACCAGACACTGGGTTGAGGCTTAAGGAGAGATAGAAAAAACACAAAAGGAGGTGACTCTGAGGTAGGATAGGTCACTGGCTCCTTCCTGTCCCAGTCTTTGTCTCCTTTCTATCCACGCACAGCTAGGTGAGCAGGTGGCTGTAGGTCTTTGTGGTCTGAACAAAACCATGCTCCAATTTGAGCCTAGACTCTTCTCCTTTTCCCTGATGGTCTCTGCTGTGACCCTGTGTGATGACCTCTCCATGGAGCCAAGTTCATCCCTGCCCTTCTCATGTCTTACATCTCATCCAGGTGCCTATGGTTTGTCTCTGAAATGTTCCACACAGGATCAAGTGTTTTACCATCTGATCTCCAGCTGGAGAAACTGTGTTAGGGATGCTCTGGTCCATGACTGGCAGACAGTGTCTTTGGGTACTGGCCATTGAGTACTTCCTATCCAGTCTGAGCTCTTGCTTCCGGATCTGCTAAGATGTGAACAAGCCACACTGCAAGCTCCTGTTGTCACAGACCCAACCACCATAGCATCAGGTATTTGTGAGCCTAAACAAACCTTAAGTTGCTTCTGCTGGACATTTTCTCATGCTGACAAGGAAAGAAGCCAATAAACCTTCTATATTGATATACCACCTGAAGTCCCAGCTCCCCTCCATGTCCCAGAGGTCGCTTCTGAAGGCTTCACCCAAGGTGCCCTCAACTACTCCCAGCATCACCTTCCTGCCTAACTCCAGACTCAAGGCCCCTCTGTTTTTCTCTCATTTGTTTCTTAACTGTTGTGGGAAGGTAATTAATGCACAGGCTGCTTTTCTGGGACTTGGGCTGTGACCCAGCTTGGCACAGGGGACTTTATAAGGACAGTAGCCCAGTGGAATGGCTAAGTAAGGCAGCTGTTTCCACTGTTACCAATTTTTGGGGGGAGGAAAAAAAGGCAGAAAAGGGATTTTAGTGTGAAATGACCCAGAATTGCTAATTAACTCAATAATCGTTCTGAACATAAGGTAGTCTACTACATTATGCTGTCCATCAGCCTCGTGTCTCATCTGGAGGCCATGTGCTCCCTCTCTAAAGATGTTGGCAGCTTTCTGGGGATGGACAGTTGTCCTCCTCTCCCACACCCCACCTGGCTGCAGTCCAGAGATGGGAAGATGACGCACAGGCAAGGGAAACTGAGGCATAGTCGTCAGGAAACCAAGCTCCTCCCACCACTTCCGGGGCCCATGTTGCCTTTGTTCATGGCATTCTTAAGGTAAAGAGAGACCGTAAAGTACCTCACTCCACTCTGTGATGACTGCCAGGGAGTTAAGAGCTTCTTAGGAAGATTCATTCCAAGCCATTTGGGCTCCTCCTATAAATAAAGCTTTAGACGATTTTGGAACCGCGTATTTATTTACCTGATAGATCATAACAGCTCTCTCAGTGCCTTTAGCCCTGTTGGGTGATCTTCAAGCACTTAGCTCCTTTGCACTTAGTTAGCCCTCTTTCTAGTCAGAAAAATGGAGCTTAACTCCTTGAACGAGCAACACGCTGGCACCTGATGGGATGTGGTCCTCTTTGCAGCGGACTCACTCTGATAGGAGCCATTAGCACGGAGGTGGCAGGTGCCAAAGGGAAATGAGTAATCAGAAGTGTTGGATGATTCCCAGCCAGCACACACATTTCTAAAGTGGCTATTGGCTGCAGGAAAGAAAAGGATGGAGGGATGGGTATGTCTTTTTCAAAACATCAGGAGAAAAAAGATTCCTCATATGAGACAAACCATGCAGTGTGCTCCTTTCTGGGTCTGGCTTATTGCACTTAACATGACAATCTATATTCCATCCATTTTGCAGACAATTATGTGTTTTCACTCTTCCTCCCCTGTGTAAACACTCCAGGTTCTCTATGTATCTATTGAATACTGTGTCTAGTGACACAGCAAAAGTGGATTTGTAGCGATCTCTGTGGTGTGTTGACGCAGGTTCCCAGAAATAGTACTGTATCTGAGTGAATTAGGCAAGGTTCTCTAGAGGAACAGAATGGATAGGACAAAAACAGACATCATACCTACGCTCCCCCACACCCACACGTGTGTGTGTGTGTGTGTGTGTGTGTGTGTGTGTGTGTGTGTGTGTG
>CABHPR010139745.1:25477-48679 GCA_902168415.1 Peromyscus melanophrys
GTGTGTGTGTGTGTGTGTGTGTGTGTGTGTGTGTGTGTGTGTGTGTGCTTGTATGCACCAAGAGGTGTTGGATTTCCTGAAACTGTAATTGCAAGCAGTTGTAAGCCACCATATGGGTACTAGGAATTGAACCCGGGTCCTCTGCAAAAGCAGTAAGCACTCTTTGAACTGCCGAGCCACATTTCCAGTCCCTGTATACATTTCTTTATCCATTCATTAGTTGATGGACACTTCAACTGGTTCCATGTCTTGGTTATTACAAGTCTACAGTCACATTAGACTCTTCACTTTTTATAGATGATGCCCTTCGTTGCCCAGCTTCCAGGGTGAGTCCAGGACAATGTTCCAAAACTGCAGTGTTCCTAACCCTTCTCAGTAGTCTCAAAGCCTCATAGAGAATGGTTCACTATGGCATCACCATCAGTTGGCATTATTCTCTGTGGATTTTTCTTCACCTGCCACCAACTACTACCAGTCATCTGCCTTGTCCCTGCTTTTCTACCCTGCCCTCCCTGGAAATGCCTCTGCATCCGTCCTCAACCCCTGTCATGCTATCTTTCCTGCTCTCTTGGGTAAGCCTTCTGGAACTTCAACTTGGCACTCCCCTTCTTAAACGATGTCAGTGGCCTAAAGACTGACATCGGGGCCTTTCTCAGTACCCATGCTGGCCTTCCTGCTCTTGGTAGCATGTTCTTGTTCATTGAAGGAATGGAGTCAACTTTATAACCACATTCTAAGTCCCACCGTCCCAAGTCATCATGCATTCTCAGCCTTCTGGGCTTGCTCATGTACGTAACATCTGGGAAGCCTTCTTTTCCCTCTACCAGGGGTTAGTGAAAATGCATTTCTTGGGGAAACAGCTCAAATTTATCACCCTTCTACCCATTTTTTTCTAGCCTCATGTGCTCTCCATGTGGTCCTCCCCAGAAAAGTTTGGGGGTGCCTCCCTAGTTAGTTAGTAGTGCTTTTAATGGCCTGGCAATATGCCTCCCTATTTGCTACAGTCCAGGCCTGGTCTGGCTCCCAGCCCACAGCAACTTCTGCCCTACTTACTACCCAGAAGTCTCTCCCTTTGCTTCTTCCTCAGACTGGATCCAGGTCGACCAAGGTCTTTCCAGTGTGTGGCCAAAGAGAGAACTCTTTCCCCCATAATCTACATTATAATCAATGCAGATTGTTTCTAGTATCAATTTTGTCTTATGCTAATTACTCCAAAAGACTCAGGAAAAGGACACCCAGATGATGTCCCCTGAGATTCAGAGCATACTTAAACTTAAAAAGTCACTTAAAGGACATCAAAGTTGGCACATACCAGTCAAAAGGTCATGTGTTGAAGTAAGCATTATGAGGTAGAGGTAAGAATTATGGCTCTGTACTGTTGCTTGTATGTCCTAAACTCTAGGTTCAACATCTTCACCTGAACATGGCCTCCAGTTGAGGATTCAGTGTTGACATTAAAGACATTGTTAAGAGACAAAAGCTAAGCCTTGTGTGAGTTGTGACCTAGTCTCTTTTTATGTGTGGTATCACTCTAATGCCTGGACTTGGTGGACATATAAAATGGAAAGAAATAAGAAGGAAGGGAAAAAATCAGGAGTGGTTGATAGTATGGTAGTTTAAATGAGAACAGCCCACATAGGCTCATATGCTTAAATACTTGGTCCCTAGTTGGTGGAACTATTTGGGAAGGATTAGGAGGTGTGTCCTTGTTGGAGAAGGTGTGTCACTGTAGATGGACTTTGAGGTTTCAAAAGTCCACTTCATTCCCTGTTAGCTCTCTTTCTCTCTGCCTCATGCTTATAGATCTGACATAAGGTCTCAGCTACTGCTCTAGTACCATGCCTGCCTGCTTACTGCCAATCTCCCTGCTGTGATGGTCATGGGTTCTAACTAACCCTCTGAAACCCAAAGCTCCAAGTAAATGGTTTCTTTTATAGGGTGCCTTGGTCATGGTGTCTCTTCATGGCAATAAACCAGCAGCTATCATCCTCTCTAGTTTCCTCTCATCTTGATAGGGTACATCATCTTGTAGTTTCCTAATATGTAAGAAGAGAATCAGTCAGGAACTTGTATATCTGGGGAGGTCTTAATCTATTTTCACAGTTGGTTGATAGTTTGGCTGGGTAGAAAAATTTCAGGATAAATGTGATTTTTCTTTGTGACTGTGGAAGACACTTTTTTCATGTTTAATTGACTTCTACCTTCCAATATTGATGGTGAGAAGACTAAGGCACTGTCTGTCTGTTTCTCTTACAACGTGTAAGTGTTTTTGAAGATCTCATTTCTGTCTCCATTACACATACATTCACAGTGATGGATCTACTCTCATCCTTTGAGATGGGCTTTCCAGTCCTATTATACTGTGCTCAAGGGACATTTCCTTGAACTGCTTCCTTGGTGACCTCCTTCCCCCGTTTTCTATAGACTATTCCTAGAATCCCTGTTATTCCAGTCTTGGTTTTCCTGTATCAACCCCCTCATTTTCTTTTAGCCTTCTTCTCCTATTTTCCTGTTCTGTCTTTTTGCTATCTCCTAGGCAGTCTCAACCACATGTATCTTCATAAGCAGCCTCAACCAGTCCTGAATCGCAGCTAGTCTGTGATCTAATGTGCAAACACCTGGAACTTTACACTTCCCCAAAACTTTTGCTGTTCACCCATCTGCTTCTTACCTTCCCAAATTACTGTTACCACCTTTGCCCCCTTTCTCTCCATCCCTCCTCCCTCCTTCCCCTCATCCCTCTCTCCTTTACTTCCTTTACCTGCCTCTCCTCTCTCCTCTTCTCATTTTTATTTCTTTCTTTTCCTTCCTTCTCTCCTCCCTTTCTTCCTTTTTTCTTCCTTCCTTTCTCTGCCCTTCTCCTTCCCTTTCTCCTCCCTTTCTATTTCCTTCCTTCTTACCTTCCTTCCTTCCTTCCTATCTTCAGTGTTTTGAAGATAAATAGCCTTACAATTCCTGTGATGCTCATCTGTCCTTGGGGTGGCGAGGTTAACCTTTGGGCATCAATATAGAACATAATTTGGTATTTTATTCATTATTTCCCCTGTCTTTTATTCGTTATTATTTTCTAGTGGTATAGTTGGAGCACAGGTACTTGTGAGTGCTAGGTAAGTGCTCTGTCACTGAGCCTCACTCCACCATTTAATATTCTCTTGCCTTTCTGTTCAGTGAGGCTACAGAGGGAAGAGAACTCCACCCCCTATCAAAAGCAAAAGGCTGTCTATAACAAATACCCTGCAGACAGCCCAGTCTAGTACCTGCCTCTTGCCTCTGTGATGGCCCCGAAGTTCCCTGTATGTAGTCAAATCTGGGGATCTGTCTACAGAGGCTGAAATATGTTAAGAAAAAATATCAGCCAGAGGAATCCAGTTACTTCCTTTCAAGGTGGCTGGAGGCATCCTTTGACCCTCCCTTCTAAATAAAGAAAGCAGGCTTCTGAAGGTCCATTCACTCCTTCTCTGGGAACCTTAGTTTCACCAGATTATGAGCCCCTTATAGTTCTTGGGGTGTCTGACTGCCTGACATTCTGTCTGATCAGAAATGTCAAGCTCACTTCCCCGAGCAAAGTGCTGTGTCATCACACAGAGGGCCTCCCCATTCCCAAACCATGGTGGGATCTTACTTCCTGGAGCAAAATCCTATGCACCCCTCCCCTGAGTATTATCCTAAGGCTATATTCCAAAGGGTGATGCTCTGTAGGGCAGCCAAGCAGCTCCACACATCCGGACAAGGCTCAGCTCCATGCCATTTGTGAGCAGTGACTGTCCAGAGCTCTGCATCAGATAAAACGTTGATAAATGGCTTCTTAGTGTGCTGGTAGCGTACCTGTTCCCATCCACTCAGAGCCACCTGCTGCTGTCTTCTTCATTTTGTTTAATCAACACCACACTCCACAGTGCTTACAAGCCATCATGCCCCTGAGAGGTGGCACAGACAGGCCCCTCCTGAAGAGTACCACGACTCAGAAAGGTGCAAAAACTCCTGGCCATGTTCAGAAGCCCAGCTACACACAACACATCTTCATTTGTGCAGTAAGGGTGATGCCCAGTGAGGGCCAGGGAGGCCTCTGGACCTGTGCACAAATGCCGTGTATCACTCAGACATGTTCCTTAGATGGTGCCCTGAGTCAGCTCTCTCTCACTGTGGTAAAACCAGAGAAAGCCAGCATCAGTAAGGAGAGGTTTGGGCTCTGAGGTTCACAATGTTCTTGTTATACCCTACAAAGACCTGCCCAATATCCAATATCATCTACTTCCTTTTACCTGGTCCCCCTGTCTAAGGTTTCTGTCACTCACCCAAAAGCTTGAGACCAAGCTTTCAGTACACGTGAGTCACAGGTGGCTTACCAGATCCAAACTCTGCAAACTCTGGCAGCTGGGTATGTCCTATTCCTGCAGTGAAGAGCACACCAGCCCAGCAACTGCTCAGGTGAGAGCCTCTCTCTTCACACTGTGTTTGTGAGACCAAGTTCTTCCTCTCGCCCACATCATGCTCTCCAGCACACCATAAATGGGGATTGCCCAGATAAGGGAAAGTAATCTGTACATGCTCACAAGTGTGTTCTGTCTTCTCTTGTCGTGTGACACAGTGCTGTGCAAAAGCAACTTAGGAAGGAAGACTCTCTTTCGGCTCCTTCATCGTCCTGAGGATGGCATGTTGGCAGGGACTGGCTTAGTCCAAGGCAACAGAAGCTGGGAACAGGAGCTTGCATCATGGCTGCTCACATCTCAGAGGATCAGGAAGTAAAGAGCTGGGTGAGGAGGAGCTATCAACACTCAAGTTCCACCCCACATCACTTCATGCAGGCAGGCCCTCTTCCTCAAAGTTCCACAGCCTCCCAAAACATTATCACCTGCTATTGATCATGGGCTGGTGACACTACACACTCAAGACGCAGCAGAGGGATCACATCTGAAAAGCCAGAGAGCTCTCTCCAAAGGCAGGGAAAGTACTCCCCGGCTTAGGCTGCTACCCTGCTCCAGCCAGCCCCAAGCATGCCCCATGCCACTCAGCTAATAACTGTACCCAACCCCAGTTCTTGTCACATTCCACAAGAACGATGCAAAGGTCACTGCTTCCCTGGAGGAAGCCCTGTGAAGAGATGAGCCATACAGAACACCCCACCTTCTCTTCCTAGCCCCGTGACAAAAATAACCCCACAGATTCGCCATGACTCGGGTCTAAATATGCTTGTTTCAAATTCCAAGAACGCTTCTTTTATAAACTGGGAAGAGTGCCTCAGGCCAGGGAGACAATGAGAGGGTGAATTCTACCTTCCAATCCAGCTCACCATTGTTCTGCTGTGCTGTACAGAGAGTTAACATAACTCTCTGAGCTGCCTGTGAGTGGGGCTTTGCATCACAAGGGATGCTGGCTCACTCCGGCACTTAGGAAATGTTGAGTCCACTTGTACTGAGCTGAAGGCAGTGTGGTAGTTTCTGGTCATGGTGGCAAGCAGATGAAGCGTGTGCGGCACATCAGGAACTTGGTGGGGCACAGTCCAGCACTGAGCTAAGGAAATAATGGCTGTGATCACTCTTACTTTGGCTAATGAGTTTTTGTCACGAGAAGCCACTGGAATTAAAGTATGTTCGAGTATTTTATAAGCGGAAAGCTCTCCGAAGACATTTGCTAATATTATTTCTACTCTGTGTCACACTCTAAGGGACGGCCAATGGGTTGTCCTCAGGCTCCCTCCGTGTTCCAACTGCCACCAGATCTTGCTACATTTCCCATTCAAGGCCACACTGCGACCTTGGAAGTCACACCCTGAGCATGTGGAAGAAGACAGCAGGCTTTTTCTCCTCCCAAGCCCCAAGGTGCTTCTTTTGCTTCTTGTATGGCGTGTGTGTGTGTGTGTGTGTGTGTGTGTGTGTGTGTGTGTGTGTGTGTATGTGTGTGTGTGTGTATGGATATGTGTGTATGTGTATGTGTGTATGTGTGTGCACATGTGTGTATGTGTGTATATATGTGTATGTGTATATCCATGTGTATGTATGTGTATGTGCGTGTGTATATGTGTATGTGTGTGCATATGTGTATGTGTGTATATGTGCATGTATGTGTGTGTATGTGTGTATATATGTGTATGTGTATATCTGTGTGCATGTATGTATGTATGTGTGTGTGTACATCCATCCCACAGTATGAAGTGCATTGGTGCCAGCAGCCCTACAAAAATCAAAACCTACATGTTCTCAAGTCTTTTAAGTAACATGGATATTTGCACAAACCTATGCATATTTGTCCATGGCTGTTGTCTGGTTTTAGCTTCTTCGATTTTTTTTTAACTCCTGAAGATAGCACACAGGGCCTCAAGCATACTAGGCAAGCATTGTACATCTGGCCTACACCTCCAGCACCCCACTGATGAATTCTAGGCAGGTGATCTACCACAGAGCCACACTGCAGCCCCTTGCTGGTGGGTTCTAGGTGCTCTAGCACTGAGCTAGGGCCCAGCCCTTCTTACATATTTTAGAATCTCTGCATTACTTACAATACTTAATGTAATGCAGATGCGGTTGTCTTAGCCTTTCTGCTGCTCTGATAACCACCCTGACCAAAAGTGACTTGGGTAAGAAAGAGTTTATTTCACTCACAGTTCTCCGTCACAGTCCATCACTGAGAGAAGTCAGAGCAGGAACCTAAGGCAGGAACCTGGAGGCAGAACTGAAGCAAAGGCCACAAAGGAGTGCTGTTTGCTAACTTGCTCATCCTGCTTCCATATAACACCCAGGACCATCAGTGGGGTGGTGGGAAGCACGCACTGTGAGCTAGTCCCTCCCAGATCAATCATCAATCAAGAAAATAGACCACAGACTTGCCCACAGGCCAGTCTTGGTGGGAGCACTTTCCCTATTGACTTTTCCTCTTCTGAAAAGACTCCACCTTGTGTCCAGTTGACTTAAAAGTAACAAGCACAGTGATGAAAATGGTTATACAATATTGCTTAAGGAACAAAAACAATTTGAAAGTCTAAATATCTTCAATATAGATACCATTTTATTTGCCTATGTTTGACCTGCCAATGGTTAAATACTTACATGCTTATACTTTCCTTAAAAAAAAAAAGGCCCGGCGTTGGTGGCACACGCCTTTAATCCCAGCACTCGGGAGGCAGAGCCAGGCGGATCTCTGTGAGTTCGAGGCCAGCCTGGGCTACCAAGTGAGCTCCAGGAAAGGCACAAAGCTACACAGAGAAACCCTGTCTCAAAAAACCAAAAAAAAAAAAAAGAGAGAGAGAGAGAATATCATATACAAACCACTGGTCAATATTAGTATACTGCTAATCCATTTTGTTGATTTTTGTTTGTTCTAGCTTTTTGAGAGCTTCAGTATGTCATGTAGGCTGTAGGCTGCCCTCACACTCTGCTCCTCCTGCCTCAGCCTCCTGAAGGCTGGGATTACTGGGGTGAACCATACAGTCAGATTTGTAATATTGAGTTAATCAAAGCAAAACAAATTCTTTTTGAGAGTAAAAGCAGAGAGAGCCAACAGAATGTCTATGGATGGACAGACAGATGATTTATTGATAGTTAATTGCTATATAGAGTGATTGATTGATGGTGATGGAAGATACACTGCTAGGTAGATGGTGAGTAGATAGACAGGTGCAATTCAGACGATGACTACCTATCTAAAATAGGTTGCAAGGAAGTCCTCAGGTGTTGGATTTTTCAAAACTGAACTCAGCCATCCCTGCTACCCTAAATGAAGATGTGGACAAAGGAAAGGGAAAGGGGGCAGTTGCTTTGATGCCCACAGACCATCACACTACATAATCCAGCTTTGGACAGAAACAGCATTGGCAAAGTTGAGGCTCACTGTGAAGAGCTCAGAGGGTCAGCTACCTACATGAACAATACTTTTGGGAGAGAAGAGGCCCCACTATGGACCTTCCCCCATGCCCATGCATGATGAACATATGAGACCAGAAAAGTACGCCCACCAGACAGTGAGTCCATGCATCTGCAAAAGGTCGGAGGTCAAGGGCACAACAGACCCTAAGGCAGCACCAGAGCTCACTGTGGCTGCTTTCTGCTGCTCTGGGCAGCAGGGAATTGTGGCCCACCTCTGTGCTCTGGCACCATGGCACTATGGGCCCCTCCAGCACCTTTTCAGCAACCTCAAACAAACCATCATTAGACATTTCTGGGAACAAGTTCAGCATCCTCTAAAGGTGACTGGGGAACCCGATGCTGGCCCTGCCCCCAATCACAAAGGTGGGTAGAAACCCAAAGGACTATTTTTGTACTTAATTTCCATTGATTACAAAAAATGTAAATGCAGAGATGTTGACACGATGAAGCCATTGCGGTCTATTGTGCAATTATTTCTTTGATAGTTCATGACGGCTCAATTGGAGGCATAATGGACTATTATGCAATGACATCTTTGCCGAGTTGTTTTTTTTTTAACTTGTTTCCCTCTTTTCCTTCATTTCCTTTCCTTCTTCTTTCCTCCTTTAAAAAGAAGAGAAGGGAATTTTTCATTTGCAGATCATTGACTTTTTAATGTCAGATTATTTACTCGATAGTCAATAACGATGCCTTTGGATTCATTATGGGCTATCGTGTAAATAGCTAATTGCATTAATTACAGCCTTTTAACAAATGTTTAGTTTGCAGCTCCTCATACCCATGGACTGTGTAATTGCTGCTCTTGGGGGCTAACAGGCAGGCTCAGCCCTGAGTGTCTGCTTGGTGACAGGGAGGGGTGTGATGCCTTTGTTCCAGTGGGACCAAGCCGAACCCACACACCATCACTGTGTGTGGTGGGGGAACAGGTGTGTACCTCTGTCGATTATCCCACTTTATATTCATAAGGAGGAGGAGACATGCTTCCCAGGCAACTGAATATTTTTACTTGAAAGAAAACTTAATGTTAATTCAAAAGGAGGAAAAGCATGGCTGGGGAGATTGACAGTGTGTCTGGTGATGCCTTTACCTCTATGCATTTCTACCTCATGATCTAGAAGATGGATTCAATCCTGGTGGAACAAAATTTTCCAGGACCAGAGGACATACCCATGAGATGCACTGTCTCCTTGTGAAAAGAGGCTTCATATTTAGAAGCCATCCTTCTCATGGGTACAGGATCATTTTGGAAGGTATCTTCATACCTTGCATGCACGTCAGAGGTAAACTAAGACACAATTTGGCCAACAGCTACACAGAGTCAGTCAAAGTTCCTCTGTGTCCAGGCAAATGGCATCTTGCATGGAGGATTATTCTTCATCTTGGCACTGTTCTTCTCTGTAAGCACTCTCACTCACCTGTTTTCTGGGCCCAGACTTACCAAGGCAACTTTCTCCATGGTCTCTTGCTGATCCCTCCTCCTTTTTATTTGTCACACTTTTACCCCGCTTCCCTCTACCATTCACTGTTTGAGCTAGACAGCCTTGCTGGCTGGAACAGATTGCTTTAAACATTAAGGTATCAGAGTATATGTAGAATTGGAGAAAGGAACCTGAGGTCACCATTTAAAGATGCCATGAAAGTTTAGTCAGACCAAGGCTTTGTATCTTGGGTAATGGGGAAAATGCAACCCTGCCCTATATCAACGTCCCCTACAACTATAGCTTACTCTGCAGTGATCCCAGTTCATGTGTGAAATTCTTGTCATCCATCACTCTTGCTCAGTAGGGTGTCTACAAAAGAATAACATAAACCCTTTAATCCAAAGGCTCATGGCTCCATCAAGCAAACCTAGTCTACTACCTGTGACTTGTGAGGACAAGGGCTTTGAAGGAGAGTGTAGCATAAACAGTCTTATTAATAAAATCAAACCTGAGCCAGGTATTAGGGTGAACACTGGAAGGTCAGAGAGACAGAATTAGCCACAGCTACCTTCACCTGGCCAACTTCTCAGCTGGTCTTGTTTCCTCAGACTGGAGGCCTCTGAGTCCTAATCCAGAATGGGTCTCAGCTGAACTGTGCTGCTAGAAGCCTGAAAGATTAACCAGGCCAAATGCTTCTCCAGGCCAAATGCCTCTAGTTTCTGGTCCTCACGCCTTATATACCTTTCTGTTTTCTACCACCACTCCCTGGGATTGAAGGCTTGCTTTCTGGGATTAAAGGCGTGAGTCACCATGTTTGGCTATATCCTTGAACACATGGATTTCTGCCTCTGGAATGCTAGGATTAAAGGCGTGTGCTACCACTGCCTAACCTCTGTTTAATATTGTGGTTGTTCTGTCTCTGACCCCAGATAAGTTTATTAGTGTGCACAATATTTTGGGGAACACAATACCCCCACAGGAGAGCCTTCCCTAAACCAGTATAACCTCTGTGTTCTACGTACTTACCCTCATACTCAGATGAGTGCAGCTCTCACCTCTCCTCAGAGAAGCTTCTCTTCACAACAGACTGAGACCATTACAGAAAGCCACAACTGTTCCCAATGCAGAGAACAACTGACCATGCCCAGCCCACTGGCTACATCTACAGCACAACCCCTCCATCCAAGGCTCAGGGAACAGTATGGAAGAGTGGAAAGAATGTAAAAGCCTGAGGACCAGGAAGTCTGCTGTGAGATTGTGCCTTCTAGACATGGCAGGGAAACCAAACCCATGAAATCTCAGCAGTACAGCTTCCTAAACAAGACCCAAAAAAATGATGCACTTTGACATCCCAGCATGGATGGGGAAATTCATGAAGACCCACACCAGATAAAGAGGCACAGGCAATGAATGGTTCCTGAGAGAGGTAAGTCAGTCTTTTCTAGAGATGATGTTTGTGATAGGCTATCCCATCCCAAAAGGTCAATCCCAAACACATATATACATATGATCAATACTAAATGGATTCAGCAGGTTGTATCTATACATTTAAATGTATACATGTAACAATAATAATTAAAGAATAAGAGACCATGAGATTGAGGAGTTGGGGTGAGAGTAACACAGGAGGAGTTGAGGGGGGGCGGGAATGATGTAAATACAAATAATGTAATACTCATACATTAAATTCTCAAAAATCAAGTGAAATATATAAAAAAAAAGAAAATACTTTTACATTAAATTCAGGAAACGTTAAACAGAAATATTGATAAGAAACTCTGTATTTAGAAAGGAAATAGTTTCTCTGTTAGAAAAATCATTTAAAAATAGTGTGAATAAGAAAATAGTATGGTTTACACTTTAAAACAAAAGAAAACATTGTAGCTGTCACAAAATTGAGCATATGTCTTCTGAAGGCTCCCTGGCCTAGATGCTACAGGAAGTAATTCCATAACTACACTTCCTGACTACTCTTCCAGAGAGGCCTGAGGTCTGGTTCCCAACACCTACATGGTGGCTCACAACTGTCTGTAACTCCAGTTCCAGAGACTCTGACTCCCTCTTCTGGCCTGTGTAGGTACTGTATGCATATCACACACACACACACACACACACACACACACACAAACACACACACACACGCACATGCACGCACACGCATACATGCACGCACAAGCAAGCAAGCAAAACCTCACACATATAAAATAAATCTTTTAAAAATAAACGTTGTTGAAAGTTTTTGCTCTTTTTGGGGGGGGGCCGCCACCCAGCCCCCAAATAAATCACACACAGAGGCTTATTCTTAATTATCAATGCCCGGCCTTAGCTTGGCTTGTTTCTTGCCAGCTTTCCTTAACTTTAAATTATCTCATCTACCTTTGGCCTCTGGGATTTTCCTTTTCTCTTACTTCTGTAAATCTTACTCTTTCTCTGTGGCTTGCTGTGTAGCTGGGTGGATGGCCTCTGGAATCTTCCTCCTCTGGCTGCTAGATCTCCCCTCCTCCAGTTTTCTTCTTCTATATATACTCCTTGCCTGCCAGCCCTGCCTATCCTTTCTCCTGCCTTGCTATTGGCCAGTTCTTTATTAGACCATGAGGTGTTTTACACAGGCATAGTAACACAGCCTCACAGAGTTAAACAAATGCAGCATAAACAAAAGTAACACACCCTAAAATAATATTCCACTACAAATAAATACATAAATAAAAGAGTATACTGAGGGCTGGTACACAAAGCTACCTCCAATTTCTATATTATATCTAAAGATCAATGGGTGAATCCTTCCAGATCTCTTATTCTTTAAACTTTAAAGTCAGAAATACGAAGGTGTGGGGGAGTTAGCCTTCAAAGACAAGAGATTTTAATTGCCCAGAAAGCCTGTTCTTAAGAACTCTAGAAGTGAGCTACCTATGGGGATATAGAAAAGTGCCTCAAATATTCTCCAGTGGGAGAAATGTGGCCTGGCTTTGTCTGTTTTCTGCTACTGTAACAAAATACCCAAGACTTCATTTACAAAAAGAAAATAATGGTCTATTTGGTCCATAGTCTGGAGGCTGAGAAGTCCAGTCCTTGAGCAGGGTGCCTTGCATGAGCTTGGCATCTGGTGAGGGTCTGTTTGCTGCATACTAACATGATAGACAGCATCATTAGGTGAGTCAGAGCAATTGGCCACCTCCAGTCTCTCTTCTCAGAAGGCCACAAAAGCCATCATGAGAATTCAATGGTTTTTTTTTTTTACTTCATCTAATCCTTATTTCCTCCCCAAAGCCCAACCCTAACACTACTGACATGTTAACTTTGGGAATGCATTTCCAACATATGAAGTCCAGGTGTGGGGCATTCAAATTGTCACACAGGGCCCAGATGGCCCAAGAAGAAGCAGAATCCTTCCAGTTACCCCATGGTGCCATTGTAGCCCAGTCCTCAAGACCTTTCAGTCCTTGCATTGGGAACTTGTACTTAGTGGACTGATAAAATGACACCTAGATTTCCACAGCCCTCCCACCACACACATCCATGATGCCTTCATCTTCTATCTGATAACTTTTCAAATATCAATAGTTGGTAATTGCCTAAATCAATTTGAAGGGCAGGAGAAAATGAATGTGTTCAAGCTAGGGGATGCAAGAGAAAATATGTTTAAATGATGTGAAGATGAGTATTGTTCAACTGAACAAGAACTTGAATTCACAATACAACAGGAGCTTTGCATGTTGTATTTTGTTTGTTTGTTTTTTACACGATGGGCAAATGACAGATATGGTGGTTTACATGAGAATGGCCCCATACACATGAAAGCTTGGTCCCCAGATAGTGGAGCTATTTGGGAAGAATTATGACATGTTGTCCTTGTTGGAGGAGGTGTGTCACTGGGGTTGGACCCTGAGGTTCCAAAGCCCATTTCAGGCCAAGTTCGTTAGTGCAATTAGTGCAATCTCTTCTCTCTCTCTCTCTCTCTCTCTCTCTCTCTCTCTCTCTCTCTCTCTCTCTCCTTCCCCCTTTCTGGCTTTTCTCTCAATGTATAAGCTCTCAGCTACTACTTCAACACTCTGCCTGCTTGCCTGTTGCCATACTTCCTGCATGATGGTCATGGACTCTAACCCTCTGGAATCAGGAGCCCCCAGTTAAATGCTTTCTGTTTTAGGTTTCCTTGGTCACGGTGTCTCTTCACAGCAATAGAACAGCGGCCAAAACAGTGGAGCGCTCATACACGGCAGCATTAGGCTCTGGCCTCTATCCAGGTCAGATACTCCCATTACAGCTGGGAGGTCTGGAGAGGAGAGACAGAGAGGTGGATGCTTGCATCTAGAAAACCACAGTGATTCTCAGAGCCTTGTTGCAAGGGTCAAGAGCGAAGGTTGAGGTGATGTAAGTCACAACCTGGTTTTGCCAAGAGCATCCTCTGGATGTCACCAAGAATTGAGTGCAGGAGTGAACTGGGTATCAGAGTCCAAACAGGCTGAGTTCCTCAGGTCTGAACTTCTCTCATTCTTGCTTTTCCTCCCTCTCTCTGGCAGGGAGGGCACCATTGCTCCCCAACAACCCCAGGTATCTATGGCCAGACAGAACAGACATCGTTCCCCGACTCTCAAATTCAAACTTTAAACTTGTGAAAATGTGACTCCCAGCTCCATCCATGGCACCCAGGCTATCATGGGAAAGCATGTGGTAGCAGGAGAGAGACAGGGGAGGAGCACAGGAAAGGAAGGGCAGTCCACAGGTGTGGGTAGTGCTGTTATCCCTGAGGTCACTGTCATCTTGTGTTATCCAGGGCTGCAGCTTAGCTAGGAAGAGCCTAAACTGTGGTTTCAGAGACGGAGTCTCACTATGTAGCTCGGGCTAGCCTCAAACCTACAGTCTCCTTGCCTCTACCTCCCCAGTGCACCACCACACAGGACACTGAGTGGATTTAATTGGCACACTTTGTGACACTGATTGAAGCCAGCGGCTGAGCAATTGAACCTAACTGGGAAGGTGGGGTGATGGCCTGTGGTGTGACAAGAAGCAGCTTAAGAAGAAGGGTTCCAGGGGAATGAGATCTATCATGGCGAGGAGGAAGGCCAGGCGGCTGCAGCAGTGTGCGGCAGCTCTTCACTCTGTGTCCAGTCAGGAAGCAGAGAGTGGATACCAAGTGAGGCCAGGCTATACAGCATCAAAGCCTGCCTCCAGTGACCCCGCAGCCTTCTGAAGCAGTGCTACCAGCTTGGGAACTAAGGATCCAAATTCATGAATCTATGAGGAACACTTCACATTCAACATAGCAACACGCAAAGGAGTGTGAGCATGGTGCTCTTGGGGAAGTTCCCTGGGGTCAACCACAAAGGAGTGTGAGCATGGTGCTCTTGGGGAAGTTCCCTGGGGTCAACCACAAAGGAGTGTGAGCATGGTGCTCTTGGGGAAGTTCCCTGGGGTCAACCACAGTGTCCTGGTTAGATTTTATTGTCACTTGGAACAATTTGCAGTGACCTGGTGTGGTGGTTCAAAAGAAAATGGGCCCCGTAGGTCCGTAGAGAGTAGTACTATTAAGAGACGTGGTCTGGAGTAAGTGTGGCCTTGTTGGAGGAAGTGTGTCACTGGGGGTGGGCTTTGAGGGTTCAGATGCTCACACCAGGCCCAGTGTCACTTTCTCTTCCTGCTGCCTGTGGATCTGGTTGTAGAACTCTCAGGTCCTTCTACACTTCCTTGTCTGTCTGCATGCCACACGCTTCCTGTCATGATAACAATGGACTAAACCTCTGAAATGCAAGTCAGCCCCAATAAATGTTTCCTTATAAAAGTTGCCATGGTCATGGTGTCTCCTCACAGCAATAAAACCCTAACTAAGACACCTGAGAAGAGGGAACTTCAATTGAGGAATTGCCCAGATCAGATTGACCTGGGAGACACATTTGTGAGAGATTATCTAGATAGATGATTGGTGTGGGAGGGCCCAGTCCACGACTGTAGGAACCATCACTAGGCCAGTAGGCCTGAGCTCCTTAAGAAGTCAGGCTGAGTTTAACCAGGGGATGAGGCAGTAAACAGTATCCTTTCATGGTGTCTGCTCTAGGTTCCTGCTTGAGCTCCTGCCCTGACCTCCCTCAAGGATCAACTGTGACCTGGAAAGTGTAAAATGAAATAAGCCCTTCCCTCCCTGAGGTTTGGGTCATAACGTGTGTCAGAGCAACAGAAAAGTACCCAGAGCACACTCTGAAGAGGAAGTGAATATCTACAGGTTATTTGACAGGTCACATGGAGCTGTGCTGAGCAGGTTGATCCACCATCCATGGCTTCATGTCCTTTGACGTTTCCTTTATGTGTGTAATCTCCACACACACAGAAATGCAAGAACATAGAAATCAGACTGTTTGGGAAGAGGAAAAGGACCAGTGAAAGTAGAGAGGAGAGAGCTAATGTTGGGGCTGGAGGGTTGCCTATAAATGGAGAACATTGTGCCCCAGATGGAAATGTCATACTAAACCCATTGTTTTGTACAACTCATGCATGCTAATAAAAAAGGAAATAGATAACTCTGACACTCGTGTGCCTTCCCCAAACCTGGAGCAGATATACACCATCAGGAAAACCAAAATCAAGAAAACACTATATCCTCAGCACAGGAGGGAGTAGCTGGGGTGCTTCTGTGACCCCTGGAATCATGCCGAGGCCAAGTAGAGCAGGGACTAGAACCCAGGGCTCGGATGTCCCCAGCCCTGCCTGCCCTCCCCGTGAACAGCATTCTGCAATGCCCACATGACGCATGGCTTCAATACCCAGAATATTTTCTCCCTAATTGGAATAGGCAACAATTATTTCCCAGCAGGCGGGGTATTCAGATGTGAAGCAGAAATGAGGGTGTTTTATGCATAGAAAGGGAAGCCTCATGTGCATCCACACACTAAGACTAAACTATAGAGGAAAAAGAACTGCACCTTTTCCCTTTGAAACACTAAACTGAAAACAAAGGGTATAGAAAAGTCAAATGAAAGTCCAAATTCTGTTCTCCAGTGGGGGGGGGGGGTGTGCAGAATATTCAGGAAACTTTGAATGTAGATGATCCCGGAACAATTTAATAGGTAAGTGGTCCATGATTTTTCTTAACATACATCCTCATTAAAAAAGAGAGCAGGGGGAGACAGAGACAGGAGAGAGGAGAAGGAGGCTCAGAAATATCTTCGGAAAGCCATGGATCCGTTGCTATTTCTTTTACTTAATTTCGCAGGTATTCTCAGCAGGACCTGAATAAATTATGCTGACAATAACATAATATCCTCGATAAATCATCAACATGATTTTACTGATATATTGCAGGAAATGTAAATAATAGCCAGGGCCACTAATTGGCTTGCTTCTAAGGAACAAAGCTGTGACCGTGGGTCTGCCAGTCCGGGCCTTAGTGCTTCTGTGGGATGGCTCTTTCTGCTGATTGGAAGGAAAACAGGCCTTTGTGTGCAAGGTCTTCTGCAGGAGCATGGGTCTGGGAAGGAGCCTGGAGTCAGGTGCTTCCAGAGTCCCAGGGGGCTGCTAAAACTTAGCCCAATTCCACTAATACTCTGTGTCCCCTACCCCCACCCAAAGAAGTATCAAGGTTCAGTGAAGGAAAAACTCCCCCGAGTCTGTTCGGTCCTTAATTCTTCCCAAACATTCTTCTGACTCATTGTGAATTTTATTTTTTGCTTTGATAATGATTTGACTGCAGCTCATCTAACCAGAAACATAAGCTGCTCCTATGTGCTTCCTATTTTCAAAGTACCTTGTTAGCATTCATCATATGTTTGTGGAGATTAAAAATATATTTTCTTTCATTTTCCCCCAAACAAACCCCTCTACTTTCTGATAGGGTCGAGCTTCCTGCTGTACCAGAGTGTCTTGGAAAGAAGTAACCTGGGGTCCCCTGAGCTTACCCATTTATTTACTAGAATGCTGAACCAGGGTCAAGGTCCTGGAGAGAACTGCTTCCCATGCCCAGAGTTTTGCATTCTCGTAGAAGTGGGGAAATAATGAAGAAAAAGGTAGAGACAAACAATTTTTTTGTCACAATACAGAACACTTGGAGAGAGTGATGGGGATCAGAGGTGGGAGAGGAGGTGACATTCAAGTTGAGGTCTGAGGGGGCAGAAAGAGCTTAACTGCAAATAGCAAAGCAAAGTATGTTCTGGGCAGAAGGACAGTATGTTCAAAGGCCCTGGGGTTAGAGTGGTCTGCTCAGGAGAAGCAGGGAGAGAGGAAGACAGGCACCCAGGAAGACGGGGGCTGGGAAGTGGTTTTCAGTGCAGAGGAGGCTCCATTACAGTAGAGAAAAGGGAAGATTTCCATCACATCCTGGGTCCTGGCCTAACTTCCACTCCCATAACTCACGTGATGATCCGTGAGATGGGCTCTGAGTTCTAAGCCATGCCATCTCTTAGTCCCTTGTCTTGGACCCACTTCCTGTTCTCTCTCTCTCTCTCTCTCTCTCTCTCTCTCTCTCTCTCTCTCTCTCTCTCTCTCTCCCTCCCTCCCTCCCTCTCTCCCTCCCTCCCTCCCTCCTTCTCCCCCTCACTCTCCCCCACTTCTCTCTCCCTGCTTCCTATGTGCAAATGACATGTGGTACCTCTGCTGTCCAATGGCCAGCCTGGCCTCCTGCTTCTCCTGCTCCTGTGCCTTCCCCTCCACCACAAACCCTTTTTTCTCCACAAAATATTTTCCCACAGCAACAGAGAAGAACTAACATGAGTGGATCCTTGTAATTTTACACCTCAGCCCCCATTCTGAAGACAAGTTTGACGTTGTTAAATCTGAAGAGTGGCCAGTTCTCCTGTACGTGATACACCAGTGGTTCCCTCTGGTAGCTGTTCAGTAGCCATTCAGTGGCTGCTTCCACCCGGCAGACCGACCATCCCTGTGCCTGTGGGTAGTGAACTTGAAGTGACTCACACTGTTCCTTTCCATTCACTGCTGGGCACCACACCCTCACCTGCTCTGCCAGACTCCCTTGTGGTTTGAATGTGAAAAGTCCCCCACAGGTTCATGTGTTGAATGAACCCTTGGCTTCCAGCTGTGTATGCTACCTTGGAAGGTTCTGAAACCTTGGGAGGTCAGGTCTAAATGGAAAAAGAAGTTCAGTGAGGGGCACTTGGAAGGTTATGGCTGACTCTTGTCTTGCTGTTTGCTATTTATCACAAGAACAACCTCCCTTACACTCTCCTCCACACACTCCCCAATGCTTTACCTAATCATACAAGGCCTAGTAACCATGGGCTAAAAAAGAGATTTTCAACCTGTGGCTTGTGACCCCTTTGGAGGTCACATATCAGATATCTTGCATATTGGATATTTACATTTTAATTCATACCAGTAGCAAAATTAAAGTTATGAAGTAGCAACAAAAATGACTTTATGGTTGGGGGTCACCACAACATGAAGAACTGTAACAAAGGGTCACAGCATTAGGTTGAGAACCACTGGTCTAGAGCCTCTGAATTCATAAGCAAATCTTAAAAACCCTCTCCTTAATTCCCCTGTACATGTACTTTAGGATGCTGATAAGACAGGTAGCCAGTCTTCTGGATCATGTGACCTGGAGGCGGGGCTCTGCTCCCTTCTTACCTGTCAACATTTATGACCTTGTTTCTTATGATGCTGTTGTGTTGAACTTACATCTTCCATCTGAAGAATGGGCTACCTCAAGACAGGTACCAGCAAGATCCCAAAAACAGGCTCCCAGCAGGAAAGAGTAGAATGTGAGTGAGACAGGAAATACAAGGCCATTGGCCGGAGAGACCTTCTGACTGCAGGTGGGTTAACTGGGCAAGAGGCCTTCCTCCAGGTTCAAGAAGTGTCCTGGGAAGGGCACAGCCTCTCCAGCCCCTCTTCCTTTGCTGGGAAGGCAGGGTTGACACCCACTCTGCAGCTACACCTCCATGTAACTGAGGGCTCTCAGAACAGGCATCTCCTTGAGCCTGTAGGCTTCTTTAGAACACATTGTTCTGCCTGGGGACTGGACTGGACAGCCCTCCATGATGCCTGGATGAAATTTTCAAGACCTGAGCCTAGGATGCAGATAGAAAGGCATCCAGATGAGACCCCTGCCAATAGGCTGGGAGGCTGCTTCTAACCACACACAGGCCTGGCCTGATGCCCTTATTCATAGTCAGTGGCAGTTAGCTGCTCTAGGGCCATGACAATGTAACAGGTACAGGTCCTGACACAGGAAATGGGGTTATTAGTATGTTTCCTGGAGAGCCTCACTAATGTGACTCGTAACTGAGCAACCCTCTTCATGGATGCCCTGAGGGATACAGGGATGCTCCTAACTCTTCCCAATGAGCATTCAACCCTGGTTTCTTCCTAGAGATGGCTTGGACAATGGCCAGTCCCCACAGAGAAAGCACCATGCATCCAACCAACAGCTAAATAAGGGTGGCTCTGTACATCCAAACCTTTACAGATGGACACTTGTGGCCATGCAAAGGAACTGCAGGTCTTAGCAACTGCTCTTATTTCCAGTTTATCACCCACTCTCTGCAACAGGACCACATATCCAGGGCTTTATCTGCACAGATCACCAAGGCAGGGCTGGGGCCGTGAGCTAATCAGACACAAGGACTCCTCTACAGACATTGATGAATCTGACTTACAGCAGGAGAAGGGTTAATCCAAAAGGCAACATTGCAAGATGCAGGTAGGAAGGTCCTGGTAGGAGCAGGATGGGGAACAGGAACTTGGGTAAGTGAGAGCATTATTTTTTAATGGGATCTCAAAGGCTTTCTTCCCAGTGGAAAGGTGCATGTGTGGGGTTAAACATCAGAAGATGATTATTCTATTAACTATAATGCTAAAAACATCCCTCAGCAAGGTATGTTGGTGGACACCTATGATCCCAGTACTTGGGAAGCAGGAAGATCATGAGTCCAAAGCTAGTCAATAGAAATAGCGTTCCCTTCTGTGTGTGTGTGTGTGTGTCTGTCTGTCTGTCTCTCCCTCCCTCACCCCCCCCACATATATAAATATAGACATGAAACAAGTAAATCAAACCATACAGTAGACTGCCAGGTGAGGAACAGGATGCAGGCTCACCTTTCCCTGCCCTTGACCTCCGCAAACCACTGGTGACAACATAGCTCAGCAGACAATGAAGAGGGGGCTCACCAAGATGAAAGAAGAGGGTGGGCAGCATGGGCACTCCCTAGGTTTGCTTTTCAAAACAGTGTCTGTGTGTGAGAGAGAAGGTGTGGTGGATATGCACGTGGAGGGTGGCATATGTACCACTGTGAGCACATGGAAGCCAGAGAAGGGCATCAAGTGTCCCACCTTATCATGCTGTCTTACTCCACCACATCCCAGCCTCCAGTTTGGTTTTTCATCTCTCAGGTACTAGCACTAGGATTCAGCCAAACTGCAATCCAGAACTGCCAATAAACACACACACACACACACACACACACACACACACACACACAGTCCAAGGAAAAGTCCAACAAAGACCCAGTGGGAAGTGCCAACTCTGCCCCACAGCTGCAGCTCGGGACAGTGGTCTAATCTAAAGACAGCCATGACAGCATCAAAGCGCAGTGGCCCAACTTCTGGTGTACAAGGAAGGTCCTGAAAAGCCTCTCAACTGCCCCATGACAGCAGCAAAGCCCTGGAACTTCCCAGCCCTCCACCCCAGGCACTAGTGGACAGTCTAAACTGCAATTAACAGCAGTCACAGAAGAGCCCCGTGCCTCCCTGACTTCTGTGCAGGAGCCCACGGAGACCTGACCATCAGAATCTGCCTCTCTTCCACAGTAGATGGCATGGTGCCCCCAGGCACCCCCAAGAAGCTCCTTCTGTTTTCACAGATGAAGCCATCAAAGATTGATCAGGAGCCCCAGCATCACAAGCTTGAGCAGCATTTCAAGAGTGGAAAACTCTGAAGTCCACAAAAGTGGGTCAAATACTGTACCTGTCAGCATGGAAGACTGGCAGGAGGACCACAGCCTCCTATCCTAGGAGCTCCTAAAAGCCAGCACAATTCCCACCAAGGATCTGGAAGATCATATTTCCAGTGAACAATGACCAGCTAACAGCAGTACTGAGAAGAATCAGACACTGAGTATATCTGATAAAGATTTTAAGTTGCCCATCACCAAAAATGTTTCAACAAGCACCCAACATTCTCACTAGAGAAGTTAGCAAAAAAAGAAAAAGAAAAAGAAAAGAAAAGAAAAGAAAGAAGCAGAAGTTGTCAAATGAAAAAAAAGGACATCGTAGAAATGAAAACTACAATAACCAAAATGGAAAGTTCCACCTATGTCAGTGGTGAGCTGGGGGCGGCAAAGTGAACTCAGAAGTCAGATCAAAGGAATCGCTTCCTCCAAACTAGCGCATAATAAACAAACACTGGAAATTGTTTACAAAAATTTTTTGTTGTTGGTTTTGGAGACAGGGTTTCTCCCAGGCTGTCCTGGCACTCTCTCTATAGACCAGGCTGGCCTTAAACTCACAGAGATCTGCCAGACTCTGCCTCCCATGTGCCTGGATTAAAGGCGTGCGCCACCACTGACTGGAGAGATGGCTTAGCTGTTAACACAACCAAAACTAAACTTTCAGATTCCTAAAGCTGAGTAACATTCTCTTCATTACACCAAGATGCGTCGTGATAAAAATACAAAGGGTCCTTGGTGGACAATGGTTAATTCACTTTCAACTCGATGGGAACCACGGTCAGACAGCTGTTCTTTTTCTTACTTTCAATATAGTACTCATTACTGACATGAGCTGCTCAGGTCTTCATCATATAATGATTTTTCTGTTAGGTGGTTCTGCCCAATGGCAGGCTAATGGGAGTGTTCTGAGTATGCTTAGGTTAAAATACTTTAAACTGTATTGGGGGCTGGAGAGACGGCTCAGTGGTTAAGAGTACTGGCTGCTTTTCAAGAAGACCGAGTTTCAATTCCTAGCACACACATGATAGCTAACAACCCTCTGTGATTCCAGTTTTAGGGAATCTGATGCCCACTTCTGCCCTCCAAGACTACCAGATATATTCATGGTGCACAGACATACATGCATAAACATGTAAAAAAAAAAGTAGATAAGTAAGATGTATTGTTGACATGTTTTCAACTTAAAGTAGGCATATCAAGACCCATCATAGGCAGAGAAGCATCCACATAAAAACTGGAATAGCCAAACAACAGTGACAACCACAGAGAAGCCACGTGGGCTGTGGTCTAGATTTTAAACGTCCTCAGTCCCCAGCTGCTCCTTTCCACATTGTGTCCTGACTGCTTTGAGGTGAGCAAGCTGCTCTGTCATGTACTCCCACTGCGGTAATCTCCCTGCCCACAGGGCCCAAAGCAATACAGCCAATTCCATGTAGACTGAAATCTACAAAACAGCAAGCCAAATAAACTTTTCCTCTTTTTAAGGGGACTGTCTCAGGTATTTTGTTACAGTCATGGAAGTCTATGAGGCTTTCATTGGAAGCTGCAGAGGCCAGAAAACAGTGGTTCAATATTTTCAAGTACTCAGAGAAAGGCATTGTCAACCACTAACCCTTTGTATGACATAACGAAAGAGACAGAGAGATTTGTTTTTTCCCTCACTGTTTTTGTTTTATTTATTTTGGTTTTGGTTTGTTTGATTGTGTTTGTGTTACTGTGCTGGCAATCAAACCCAGAGTCCAGCACTTGCCAGGCAAGTAGCCTCCTAGTGAGCTTTATCCCCAGATTTAATATTTATTTTAATTTGTGTATATGCATGTGCATCTGTGTGGGGGTACTTGTCTGTGAGTGCAGGTGTCTGAGGAGACCAGAGCCATTGGCTCCCTTGGAGCAGGAGTTATAGGTTGGTGTGAGCCACTAGACGTGGATTCTGAGAACCAAACTCAGGTCTTCTGCAAGAGCTGTACTTGCTCTTAACTGCTGAGCCATCTTTCCAGTCCCACCTAAAGACATTTTTGGACATACAGAAAGTAA
>CABHPR010139746.1:16297-26964 GCA_902168415.1 Peromyscus melanophrys
ACACACACACACACACACACACACACACACACACACACACACACTGACCTTCAGCTTTTTGCCAAGCCTTGACCTTGGTGTATTGATATGAGATTGCATTGTCCATGATCACAGGTAGATGATATATATATTTTTTCTAGAACTATGAACGGATCAGTGTGCCCACAGGAAGACTCTGTTTTGCAACCCCATCAAGCACAGTGGTATTTGCTTGACTTCTGGTGGCTTGAAGGCAGGGATGGGATGTAGGTGTCAGGGTGTGTGGGGTGGGGAGGTGAGGAACAGAAAAAAGATCAGGTCTTTTGAACAGATAGGCCCCTGGACTATTTTAAGGTCTCAGTATCTGGGTAGGGACACCATTTATAGGATGAGACATCCTTTCCCCCTTTTTCTTTCCTGGTATCTCTGGTGTCCCACTCTGGGATCTCTTTTATCAGTCTCCAAGAATGCTGTCACTACTGCTTGGGTCAATCTTCTTCTTCTTCCTCTTTTTTTTTTCTTTTCTTTTTTTTTTTTTGGTTTTTTCGAGACAGGGTTTCTCTGTGTAGCTTTGCACCTTTCCTGGAACTCACTTGGTAGCCCAGGCTGGCCTCGAACTCACAGAGATCCACCTGCCTCTGCCTCCCGAGTGCTGGGATTAAAGGCGTGCACCACCACCGCCCGGCTCTTTTTTTCAAAGTCACAATTATTGTAAACTTTTTGAATAATCTCCAATAATTGGGACCTATTTATACCCTCAAACTGTTTAACTACTGAAGTTTTTTTTCTTTCTTCTTAATATGTGGGGCTGACTGCATAACAAAAGCAATATTGCTTGCTTACTGGTTTTCTGGTGTGTCTTGGCACCCAGTAAGCCTTACAAGAGCACCCAATATCCCAGCAGGGGATTCTTGGGGCTCTTTTATTACCCCATTCACCTTGCACAGATTTTAGGTTTTGTAGCAGCTATCTTCAATCATCCTAAAAAATACCTAATGAAATTATTTCCAGAGCCTCCTTACTTTGGTCAGTGTTGGGGTCCTCGACAGGTCAGAGAGAAGGGAAAATCTGCTCTATCTGGGCTACATTGTCCAGCAGTGATCTGCCACCCAGCCTCAGCTGTGAAGAGCTTAGCCAGGAGCTGTTGGTAATCATCCCAGGATGGCTGGTGGCTATAAAAGTACCTGGGAGAGGAATGAGGGCCTGAGGATGATGAAAATTATTTCATCAAAAGTTTTGGTAGGGTTACTAATAATGGAGTCAAGAAAGATTGGATACCTGGATTATAGCACTACATATAAGAAACCAGTGAACAAGTCATTTCTGATCCATAAAATATTTTCCTGGATTGAGGTCATGAGGGTCTGGGAGAATTCTTCAAAATTCTGTTAGATGATTTTAACTTTGTCTTAATGATTGTGCTATTGGAGGGGAGAAAATGAAAACAAAAAACATCCCATCTCTTTGTTGTTGTTTTGTTTGCTATAAGCATAACTTTCAGATATTTGGACCTATGAAAATGGACCTCCTTTTGTACCCTTGCCTTGGGCTCCCCAAACACTACTGTTCTTTGAATGGTAATCTATTTCCCTGAGCTCCCTGTCATTAAGGAATTGCAGAGAAGAAGATGGATGGATCCTCTAGGGTCCTGCTCCTTCTAGGCATCAAAGAAAGAAGGATGTAATTGGCTGGACCTCTAGCCCCGAAGCCTATGGGTAACATTTAGTCATCACCTAGCCTTCCCTGGATAATAGAGCTTTCCTCTGAGAAGAGACTGTAAAAACAAGATTTTAATGTGTCTTCAAAATTGGTTCAATCAATAGGCATTTGCTGTATTTTCACTGAAAATGAGAAAGGATGTAAGGGTCTAGAATGAGGGGTATAGAGTGCCACTGGTCATTCCAGGAGGCTTGAAGTGATTTTTTTTAAATGTGTTTGGGCAATTTTTCAATAGACACAGGGTTTTTGTGTTTCTGTTTTTTAAAAACATGATTTAGCTATTCTGAGTTACAGTAGCTTAAAAATTCCAAGTACTTAATGCTTCAGCGAATTCATATATTGAAGTACACATGCATGATCTATTTTTCAAATTTCAGTGACTTATTCTTTATTATTCGTAGCAATGTCTGTATTTCTTCCTTTCCTAACAATAGAATTCCTCCTCAATCAGAAGTTTTAGATGTCTCATCAATATTTTAAATTGAAACTAACAAACACAGAAGCACACTGGCTTGAAAGAACTGACCATAGGAATATGATTCATGTCTGAGGTTTGCTTCTAATTAGTTTGATGTTTTGTTGCCATATAGAAACAAAATATGATCATTAGTAAAATGTAATGGCATTTAGATTCTTTTTTTTTTTTAGATTGAAATAAACCAAAATTAACAGCAATATTTTTGGTATGCTTTCTATACAAACCAATTATTTTATAAATCAAAATTAGACAGTACACATGGTAACGGTGAAACAGAAGAAACCAAGTGAGCCACCTGCGTGTGTGGCCTCCGGTTCAGTCTTGACTGTGAAATAGCTCTCCATGGTTCATCTGCTGAAAGACTTATGGAAAGTCTGCCTAATGTTCAGCTATGGGACATTTAAATTATTAGATATAAGCAACATTAAGATAATTTTAAGGTAGTGACACTGGGGCCCATGTTGTTCTAGGAATGAGCTTAAAATGGTAATGTGTAATTCCCTCAGAAGATCTTGACCCAAGACCAGACATGGTTGCTTAGTGTCTCTCTGACGTTCCATTTCTGAAGAGAAAGGTGCAATCTAGTTTATAAGATCCACTGGAGCACAATTGTTTAAAAGGAACTTATAATTCTGAAATATGTGTTATATCTTACAGTCATTAATCCTTAATCATGCTGACCATGTTGGGGGAGGAGAAAGGAAGAATTCCTAAAGAGCACCACCCGTGTGGCTGAACTGTGCTTGGCTTGTGCCATACACATTGTACCCAGGAGGCAAAGACTGTGTTCTCTGCTTTACAGCTGAAGAGACTGGGAAGGGGCAGCCTGCTTAGGATCATGGAGTTAGTAAATCTGTCTGATTGATTCTGAACTCTATGTGTTCAAGCAGTATCACTTGGTAATTATGTTTTCCATGGATTGTATTCAAGAGATATGTCCCTTTTCTATTCCCTTTCTTCCTTCTTGTATGTGCGGAGTCACAGAAACCTTTGCAAAGCTGACTGAATACATTATTGAGTAGGGAGTGAAGAGATTTCAAGGAAAGTCCTTTTCTAATTCAGAGACTCCTTCAAGGGTGTATTGTATTCAAGGGATCATCAGCTGTCGACTGTGATTAGTGCCCATGCACTGCATTTGCGTGAGAGAGGGGCCAGGAAGTAGGATAGGATAGGATGTGAAACTGAGAGACAGGTAGGAGCTCCATCCAGAGAAGGCTTGTGAGACACACTGTCATAGGGAGATGAATCCTGTAGGGGAGTGGGAGCCATTATGAATTTCCTCTAATTCTTGGGGAAGGTATAATTGAACACCATTCATTTAAAGAAAGTATTACCAGAGGTTGTGTTAATTATCTTTCCACCATCATTTCTTCCCAAATGAATCGGCTAAGAATATATTTGTTCCAGAAAAGAACGTGCAATTTAAAGATCTTCATGACCATGCCCTTGTGGTTCTCCAGACTAGTTCCTGCTGGGTAAAATAGACTTAACATCCATTCTCTGGTATCATAGTCTCCTTTGCAATCAACTCATTGACTTCCACATTTTTTGCTGTTTTTTTCAATTCATTTGAATTCACACTGGCAAAGTGGATTATTTTAATATTCCTAAAGAAGTCAGAAGTCATCATCATCTCATTAGAAATGGATCTGAACATTGGAAATCAGTGTGGGTATCTGAGTTACATGGGGAAGCTGTAGCATATTCAAGAGCTTAAATAATGAAGTACCAATGCACAATGGCCACACTATATATAGTACTTCCATCCTTCTCCACGGAGCGGGGGGTGGGGGGGGTGCAGGCGGGGGGGGGGGTTTACATTCCAAGATCTTTACTTGCTACCTAAAACCAGATAGTATCAGATTCTCAACACACTAAGCTCTGTCTATCTGAAAACAAAGATGTTTAATAAATGACTTGTAGGCAGGTGGTATATGCAGCATGGATACACTAAGCAAAGGGATAATTCACATCCCAGGTAGGTCAGAGTAGATAGAGCCATGTGGCAGCAGATTTCACCACATTACAAAGAAGCTTATATAGTTTAAAACTTATAAATTATCATAGAATATTCCATTTAATATGAATTTCCCAATTCTTGTTTATTGATCTGTACTTCTAGTGGGATTTCTTCTTCCCTGTGTTTTCATGGTTGTAATTTATTTTCCTTTTCTGCATCTAGAGTCCCTTTATGTGTCCCCTATATGCTGTCTTCATGGTTGTGCTGACTAATTTTACATCAGCTTTACACAAGCTGGAGTCATCTGAGAGGAGGGAACCCCTATTGAGAAAATGCCTCTGTAAGATCAGACTGTAAGCAAGCCGGTAGGGCATTTTCTTAATTAGTGATTGATGAGGGATGGCCCAGCCCATTGTGGGTCATACCACTCCTGGACTGGTGGTCCTGAGTTCTATAAGAAAACAGACTAAACAAGCCACAGGAGCAAGCCAGTAAGTAGCCATCCTCTGTGGCCTCTACATCAGTACCTGCCCACAGGTTCCTGCCTTGACTTCCCTCAGTGAATCGTGACTCTGGATACATAAACCAAATAAACCCTTTCCTCTCCGTGTTCCATTTGGTCACGGCATTTCATCACAGCAATACAAACCCTAACTAAGGTAGAAATTGGTACCAGCATGGTTGGATATTGCTGTGGCAGATCTGACCATGTTGTTTTGGGGAGGATCGTGAAAGGTCTTTGGAACTTTGGGCTAGAAAATCCACTGAGTGTCCGGAGCTTGGTGAGTTGTTCTGTGGGAGCTTGGAAGACAACGGTGTTGAGAGAAATGCAGATAGTGGAAGTCTGGCTTGTGAAGTTCCAGAAGGAAGTCTGAAAGTCACTTAAAGACTACTGAGGCTGTTGGATATTTTGAGTTAAGGATCTGTGGTTCTGGTCAGCTACCAGCTGAAGAATCAGCAGTGATTAACAAGAGACCAGAACCACTAAAGTGAAAACTTCTCTTTGCTGGGATAATCAATGTTGGTTAGCTAAAGCTGAGATACTAGCAGTGATTAAGATGAGACCAGCGTCATTGAAGTGAAATCTTCTGGCAAGTGTTTCCTCATAGAACATAGAAGGTGTGTTCCAGAGGTGGCCAAGGTTGTACCTTGTGCTGACAGCCGGACTTGGTAGTATAAGAGGCACCCAGGTGGTACTGGTTTTGAAGACATGAAGGAGTCATGGAGAGCAGCTGAGGCTTGGCACTGAGTGGCAGGGCTCAAATCTCCAAATAAAGCCCAGGAGAGGCTGTTGGTGAAAGTTCAGCCCAGTTGTAGCAGAAGACTCCAGCATTTTGGAGATGCCAGCACCATGGGATGGCCACCAAGAGCAGCAGCAGTCTGCTTGTTCTTAGAAGACAAACTGTGTTTGATGCAGAACTGGAGAAATGACCCAAGCCCTTTGATAGAACCTAGAGGATGGTGAGTGAATTCCAGACACTGGACACTGAGTTATTTATATAGTTGGAGTTTGGTTTTGCCTTGTTCAGGTTGTGACTGTGCCCTGGTTCTTCCCTCTTGAAGTAAGAAAGTATTCAATTTATTTTTGATTTTACAGGAGCCCACAATTGAGACTTTAAACTTTTAAAGATATTTGAAATTTTACGAAGAGTTTGGATTTTAAAAGAGACTTTGAACTTTTTTTGTTTTTGTTTTTAAAGAGACTGACCTTTTAAGATGTTTGAATTGGTAAAGACTGTGGGACCTTTGAATTTGTAACATGTTTTATATTTGTGATATTTATTTATATGAGACCTTGGGGACTGGGAAGGTTAGTTTTACTAAATGACAAGTTTGTGTGTCAAGTTGACAAGAGGTCAATCATGCTGACTAACTTTTATATCAACTTGACATAAGCAAGAGTCATCTGAGGGGAGGGAAAGCCAACTGAGAAAATGCCTCTATAAGATCTGGCTGCAGGCAAGCCTGTAGGGCATTTTGTTGATTAGTGATTGATGTGGGATGGCCCAGCCCAAAGTGCATAGTGCCACTCCTGAGCTGGTGGTTCAGGGGTTCTGTAAGAAAGCAGACAGAACAAGCCAGTGAGTAGCACCCCTTTGTGGCCTTAGCATCAGCTCACACTTTCAGCTTCCTGCTCTGTTTGAGTTCCTGTGTAGACAATGATCAGTGATGTGGAATCATTAGACAAATAACCCTTTCCTCCCCAACTTGTTTTTGGTTATGGTGTTCATCACAACAACAATCACTCCAACTAAGACAGTGGTCCTGGATTCATTTTGCTCATGTTTATCTTGAGAGGTCTTTGTCCTTTAATTTGAAAAGGTGATTTTTGTTGTCTGTAGTAACATATGCTGGCAGTTATTGTCTTGCATGGTTTGAAGGACACCATTCCGTGGTCCCCTGACAGAGTTTCTATTGAGAAATCTGCTATTATTCTGTTGGGTTTTCTTTTATACCCAAGTTGCACTCTTTTCTTTCAGCTCTAAGTATCTTCTCTTTGTTCTGTACTCTTAGTATTTATTGCTAATGTGGCTTTTAATAGTTATATGTGTTTAGAGCTCTAAATGCCTTCTGTACCTGGATGCCTGTATATTTCTTGAGACTTGGGAAATTTTCTGCTATTATTTCTTCAGATGGATTTCCTTTGCCCCACTCTGTGCTCTGGCACTACTTTCTATACCAAAAACACTAAGCTTAATCTTTTAATCATTTCCTGGCAGTCTTGTATGTTCTGTGTTTACTGCTCTAGTTGGCAGCATGAATGTGGAAGAGTGGGGCCTGAAAATGAGGCAGACTAAAGTCTCATGCAATAGCCAACTTTATTCAGAGCATCAGACAATTTATACTCCGAGGGTTAAGAAGAGTCTCATGTAATAGCCGACTTTATTCAGAGCATCAGACTATTTATACTCTGAGGGTGAAAAAGAGTCACCCGAGTAAAGTATACAATCATAAGGACAAGCTGCATATGGCAAAAATATGTTTTTCCTAGAGGCATATAAACAAATAACAATAGCCAGTTGTAATGAACAGTCTGAAGAAAACTCACTCCTGTTTGCTACATCTGGGAGGGGCGTAAAAGCACACTCCAAGAACAACCCATGTGATGGGGAGGCAGAGGTTGCAAGTCTCCTGTCATGTTTACTTGGAATTTTCTCAGAAGGTCTCAGAAATCTCCTCACACAGCTTGGTTCATGGACTGTGTTCAAATAATTCTGTTCTTAACCTCTCATTATTTATTATGTCTGAATGTTCTCATTCATAAATGTCTCCAGCCTTGAAAATTTTCTGCTTGAACTAATCTATTGTTGAGGCTTTCCAGTAAGGGTTTTTTTTTTTTTTTTCATAATGAGATTTTTGTTTCTATATTTCGGTCTATCCTCCCAAATCTCTGTTAGTTGAATTTTGTATGCCTATCCTGCATTATTTTTCTTAATTCATTTTGATGTTTTTTTCCTGCATTTTCTTGTAATTCATTGATCTTTTAAAAATAACTGATTTGAATTTCTTATCGAGCATTTAATCCATTTCATTATCTTTGCAGCCAGTTGATGGAGAATTATGCACTTTTGGAAGAGTCGTGACTTTTCAATGCTTTCATGGCGGGGAGTGTGGCAGGAAGTTTCAGTACATTCTCTGTGGCAAGAAGCAAGGAGGAACCTCTCATTATAAACAAGAAGCTTAACTCTGTTTCCAGGGAGAGAATTTCAGGTGGTATGAACCATTTTCTTCAAGACTGACCGTCTTAAAGACACAGACTTGTGCTCTAACATCAACCCACACTTACTTTGTCTTCTTGGTCTATGGGATCCTTGGAGAGAGCAAAGCCTTACCAGTCACACTGTGCAAGTGACTTGGCACCAGAGCCATTTGGAACAGCTTTTGTGTTCTTGCTCACTAGTAATGAGGCAGTAAGGAACCCAAATTCTCCAGCTGGGGTTTACTCAGGCACGCCTCCATTGCTGTTTGGATGCCTTCAACCCCAAGCCCACAGATATGGTGGAGCACCCAGCTGTGCTGGCTGGAGGGGTGAGTCAGTCCCCATTCTTGCAATTTCCCATGACTGCTTGTGGGTCCCAGTTTCCACACACAATCTTGCATGCCTTTTCCAAGTGCTACTTCATCCCTTGAGCCCATTACCTGGCTGATGGAGTCCCCAACCTTAAGGGAGATGCAAGTTTTACTCCGTTCTGCATTTCTTTTTAAATGAACTTATTGCATTGACATTCTGCACAAGGGGTGTGTGTGTGTGTCACAGAGTAGATGAGCTCTGACAGCACAGCAGTATTTATTGTGAATTCTAAGGAAAAGGAAAGTATAGGAATTCTAAGGCAGAAGCACTTGACAGGTGCCAGCACACCGTGCAGCTCTGGGGTCAGTGACACTCAGACTGCCTTTCTGTCATGCATCTCTTTCTGTACTAGTTTTCATCACAGCTCCCCTTCCCTCCCTACTCACTCACCTAATTTTGTTTTAAAAAATAAAAGCAAAGCTATTAACTCTAATTTCTGTTGTCCATGTACTTTTTGGTGTTGGGCTATTTGCTGATGTGTGGGTCAACTTACCAGGGGTCACATTCTTAAAGACGAGATCTAGGCTCCCTCTTCCAGCAGACATCAGTTGCTAATAGCGCCTCCACTAGGGGTGAGATGTGCTCACCTTCCTCCTCCATACCCGCTAACTCCCTAGCTGCTTCTAAGATCAAGGGCTGTCATCCATTCATTTGAGTATCTCTTGTATAATATTAGAGAGACCAGCCTTAATATTATACATCCCAGGGGCTCAGGAGAGAGAACTACAAATGGCGAGGACTATTTTCAGGAAATAGAATCTCAGCACACAGAGCTCTTAGTCCAGTCATTATTTTTCCAAATCATCTTCTTCCTCCTGTGCCCTGGGTGTCCTGGTAATATATACACTTACAAACAGTAATCCCTTGGCAGTTCAAAGCCAGGCTTCCAGGGTCCAATGGAGGGGTGATGAGAATCACAAAGAGGAGCAGTAATTGTTAATTATCATTTGCAACTCAAAAGGGAAGTGACTAATGGGGAAATGAATTAACTAAAGGCTAAATTTGGGTAATATCTAAGAAGAGGGATCTTAGGTGCTCAACAATAATCTTAAACATGATTGGTAGAAAATGTTAAGAATCTATAAGCTGCTAGGTTAATGGGAGAAAATAAAACTGCCTTCTTTTTCCTGTGGATTCTATCTGTCCAAGGTATCTGCAATTTTTTTTGCAGGGTGGGGGAAAGTGTGCTCGGTTGCTAGGCAACCTGTGTACAGCTAGATGCCTCTGGTGATAGTTAAAGGGAGATCTGGAACTGGAGGAAAGATTTGGGAAAGGAGGTAGTTAAGCTTAACTGGCACATCTGCCAGGGCTTCTCAAACAGGTAGTCTGGATGCTTAAGTCTGTTCTTAGAGAGTACAGAGGTATCTCTGATAAGGTATTTTCCTCTATCTGGGGATGGTCCTGGCTGGATGCTGCCAATGACAATAATTACAGGGAGGCTTGAACTGGGGTTCTGGCTGTGCATAGCTTATCTAAATATTCCTTTAGTAGAGGGAAAATGGTGCCCAATAATTGATGGAAAAGCTACAATAGCACACAGGAAACTCATAACAGGAAACGGCTGATAATCAAAAGCCAAATATCACCAAGGCTCCTTGAACCTCAGCTTGACCTCTGGAAGGCCCTTGGCTTCTTTCAGGTATTAGCTTTGTCATAAGCAGCTGAAATCCTACTTTGTATATTTTTGCGGCTTGTAGCAAGTATCCAGGGCCCATAGCTCAGCTCTTGGCATAGTCCATATCGCAGGAATGTTCAAGAACAAATCCTGGACATGCCCATGTGATGAGGGCTCTGGAACCCTCCCTCACTGGCATCTAGTATTTCTTTTCCTCCTTTCATTTTTTCTACAATGTCACTTTTATTGTTTTTTTTTTTTATCTTTTTCTTTTTTTGAATCTATACATTTGCTAGAAAGTATCAGTTTCCAGCATCAGTTTATATTGCTTAGGAAAGATCCAGTTTTGTATTCTCTTTTCTTTGTTGTTTGCTGACCCAAAGGCTGCTACTAATGGATCTGGTGTTCTGGCTTCCCATCTGGACCTTCATGGTCAGATAAACTGGATTTGATAGGTACCTCCCTTTTTTCAGGGTACAGGGTCTTCCCCTCCTAGCCTGCTGTCTAAATAGCACCTCTGTTTTAGGAATGAAGTAGCTACTGTGTGTCTATTGCTTGCCAAATCCAAGATAAAACCTATCTCTAACTACTTTCTCACATCACAGATGCAGTTCCTTTGAAAATTTAAGAACAGTTGAATAGAGACTACTCTTCTAACATACAAATGTATGTTTGAACACTTATTAATCTCCCTCTGAGACCAATTTCAAAAGAACCTATTTAAGTTTTAACTTCTCTCTAATGCATTCCAATAAGGGATTACAATAGAGAATGTGGAGGGATGGTGCACATGCTGTGTGTGTGTGTGTGTGTGTGTGTGTGTGTGTGTGTGTGTGTGTGTGTG
>CABHPR010139746.1:26974-56835 GCA_902168415.1 Peromyscus melanophrys
GTGTGTGTGTGTGTGTGTGTGTGTGTGTGTGTGTGTGTGTGTGTGTGCTGGAGAGAAGAATTCATATCTGAGGGGGCAGGGGTTGTTGTGATTTTTTTTCAGTGTTTTCCACAGCCTATCAAAGATCTATATACCATAATTAGGCCAAATAAATGAATAAGCCTCATATTGATGAGGTTATTGACAGGTATTTTTAGAAAACAGTTTTGTTGATGCATAAAGAATTGGGCTAGATCAGTTTCATGAACTTCCTGTGGTGTGCATTGCATACAATCATGCAACTGATTGTGATGCAGCCTGATGGGCTTTGATGTGCTCATGAATCTCTGATATCACCACCACAACAAGCAGATAAAAATATCCCATCAACTCCAGTACTTGTTACCTTTTTAGTACTTTTTTTTTCGTGTGTGTGTGTGTGTGTGTGTGTGTGTGTGTGTGTGTGTGTGTATAGCTTATGTATGTAGATTATCTAACAATGTCTACCTTCTGAATAAATTTTAAGTGCACAATGCTGTATTGTCAGCTCTGGGTGCTGTGTTATACACTAGATCTCAGCACTTGTACTTAACACAGGCTAGAGTCTTCCAGGATGAGGGAATCTGAAAAGAAAATGCCTCCATCATATTGGCCTGTCATCAAGTCTATGAGGAGTTTTTGTAATTAATGATTGATGTGGGAGGACCTGTCCCACGGTGGGTGGTTTGGTGCTAACACCTGGACATGTGTTCCTCAGTTGCCTAAGAAAGCAAACTGAGTGAGCCAAGAGACGCAAGCCAGTGATAGCATTCTTCCATGGCCTCTGCTTCAGTTTCTGTTTCTCACCTTGAGGTCTTGCTATGACTTCCCTCAAGAATGGACTGAAATCTGCAAGGTGAAATTAAACTCTTTCCTTTGCAAGTTACTTTTTGTCATGCCCTTTATCTCTGCACTAGAGAGCAATCCAAGACAGTATTTATTCATTCTGTCCAAATATAACTTTGTATCCATTGGTTATGGATGGGTTGACTTTGACTTATGGTGGGGTTATGTTACTGTGAGTCAAAAATGCATTTTGTAAAGTTAGTCCACTGAGTGTCCTTGCATGGTGACACAGGACAGTGTAGTCTTTCAGTAGGATGACTGGGAGTTCAGGTTCACTAGTTCTGCCCAGCAGCAGGACAGAGGATTGTACCATATATTGCTGGCCTGGGAAAAGATCAAAATTCAAAATTTCTAGTGTTTGCTGCTGGATGTGTGATAAAGTTAAAAAAATGTTTACATTGAGCCATTGCCATTATAACTTGGGGATGGTATATACAGTGGGTATTAATCAGCTTTTAAACAAAGGGTGATCCTGCTGTTTGCAATACCATGGCTGGACTCAAGACTATGTTAACAAATAAGTTAATCACAGAATGAGAAATGATTCCATGCACATGAGGTATCAAAGGCAGTCAGGTTTATAGAAGCAGAAAATAGAATGGTGGTTGCTAGGAGATGGAGGGAGGAAGAAACAGGCAGTTGTTTAATGGAAAATGAAGTTAGAGTTACACAAGACAAATAGATGCTAGAGACCCACCAGGTACTTTTCCTTATGGTATTTTTTTCAGTCTTCACTTCAATATTTTTTATTATCTACATTTTATAGCTGAGGATAGCAGAGTTTGGAGAGATTGAAGTAGGTGGAAAGGCATGTGTTAGTATCTGAATTTTGACACATTCTATAACTGTGAACTTGAATAAATCACTCGACCACTTTGTAGCTGTTTTTCTTACATACCTCATGGGAAAACAAATGGTGGCTTTGCAGGATTCTTACAAGGATTCAGAATAATGCGAAGGCCTGGCACAAGCTTGATAATAATCAGAATCTGTAAGGCTACCTAGCCACAATGTACAAGATCTGACCTTTGAGCCAGATTTATCTAGTTTCAAAGACAAAAGAAGGGCCTGAGCTTTGGCAATATCACAATATGGTTAATAGGACATTTAACTTTATTCAATAGACTTCTAGTGGATGGGAGTTCTTTGCAAAGATCATAGTTGTATGCATATGCTGTTGATCTTATCAGACACTAGTGAGAGAGCAATGCCATGTGGCACTTTCATAAGTCATCATTTATTTTATTTTATTTTTTTTTGGTTTTTCGAGACAAGGTTTCTCTGTGTAGCTTTGCGCCTTTCCTGGAGCTCACTTGGTAGCCCAGGCTGGCCTCGAACTCACAGAGATCCCCCTGGCTCTGCCTCCCGAGTGCTGGGATTAAAGGCGTGCGCCACCAACGCCCGGCCATCATTTATTTTAAAACATATGTATACATGTTGTGCACATAGTGGTCAGTTGATTAAAAACTATTTTCTGATTATGAACATCAAGGAAGGTAAGGTCCTATTGGATATCCATGTCTTGTGTGAGGTTAGAGTTTTCTTGGCCTTTCCAAACACAACTTACGGTTCACGGGGTGGGAAGAAAACCAACTGCCTGGCAGAATTTGAACAAAGATGCTAGGTTTTAATAGTTTATACACTCATACATATGTTAGGTAAGGAATAATAGCTTTCGCCTTGGTAAATATGAACAACTACTCATTGGGATATAAACAGTTTTCTAGCTGTGCCAGCTACTAATGTAATTGTTCTTCAAGGCAAATTTAATAAATAGCTAAATTGAGTTCTTGCTGACTCTGAAAGTCTTACCTGGTGACTTGTGTGACAGTTCTTTAAAATTGCATGAAACAATAAAGACTCCAGTGTTCAGACAAAGGCTTGTGGGATAACCACATCATCCAACAAAGCAATCATTCTACAGAAAGATACAGTGATTCTCCATTATAAAATTCATAGATCAGAGAATGCGTTTGAAGCACACAAACCAAGGACTCACTTTATATACATTGTAGTCGTCTGTAAATTCTTTGTTTCAGAACCGATCTTTTAAAGCTTGCGTTGTGTTTCAGGAAATGAGGTCATATGTTTAGACAATTGTGGCAGTTTTAAAATGTGCTGTTACTTCTTTTCTTTTAACTCAACAAGAAGTTAGTCTGCGGCTAGAAAAACATACCAAGTAAAATGAGCAGGGTTAGTTAAGTGGTTATAGGAGTTAACATATATTAGAACAAAGTAATTTGACCTAAATGAATGAGATTTTTAGATAGAAAACAGACTATAAGTATAATCTGAGGATCTTCTGTGTGTGATCCATCATGTGGGACACCTCAAAAAGAAGAAGTGAACATTTACTTTCTTTGTGGATTACTTAGGTTTCTTTTCTTTTTCTTTGTAGCTTTAGGTTATATTATTACTAATTTATTTTATTTTTAAGAATTAGCTATTATTTTAATTATACTAATTATGGTTACAGTAAGTATGATAATTTGATACATAAATACATTATGTATTGATTATATTGGACTGGAACTGTATAACAGTTTTGTCCAAGATTGAAAAAGTCCATCCTTCAGGGAAGCTCCTTAAGCTTCAGGAGGTTCCTGAAACTGACCATACTCACTAGGTCCTTCCCTGCTAGAGTAAGAAAAAGAAAGCGTCAAAGAAGACTCTTGAACAAGCCAAGCTGCAAAGAAGACTCAGACCAGACCAGCTGCCTGGACGAAGCAGAAACCAGCAGAGCTGCCTGGAGGTGGTTTAGACGAACTGAGGCACCTGGAAAGGACACTCTCCAACCTGTCGAGCTGCCTACAGGCTGTGCAGTATGCTCCAGGTTCCCAGCTTTTGTAAGCTGTCATCCATGCTGGGGTGGGCTTTGACGATACGGCTGGTTTTGAATTATTTCTGCTCCTGTAAGTAACTCCTCACCTACATTCCTATAAATAATCCCAGTAAAACTTATGGTTCACCAAATTGTACTTTGGTGGTATTGATACTTTGGTCTTTTGTGGGAACCTTCTCTGGGATGAGTAGACATGTATGTATCTCCCCAGGAAAAGTTTTGTCACACAACAGCTGGCTAAATTTACATATTATTAAGCACTAAACAACTGTTTTGATTAATGAATAGTAATTGTACATGCTTATGGGATATGGTATAAATTTCTAATGCATGTCTATAGTGGATCATTATCAGATCACAATATCTAGCATGCCCTTTTCCCCAAACATCTAAAAACTCTTCTCTAATTGCTATTTTGAAATATACAGTAGTTATCAGCTATAGTTATAATATATATATATTATACTCCTAGGCACTTGAACACCAGTATGGCTCTAGTTTTCTATGCAGCTGGAAGTTCTACAGTCTGTGAACGTTCTTGGGAGAGCTGAAGTTGAAGGTACATGTTTTCTTAAGATACAGTTAGAGCATTATGAGATGGTCATTGAGACTGGCAGATTCATTTATTCTTTTTTTCTTATAAAAGAAAAACATTTAATTAGGGTGACTTACATTTTCATTATCATCATGGTGGAGTGCAGGCAGATATGATGCTGGCTACATCCTAACTTGCAGGCAACAGGAAATGGTCTGAGACACTGATATCTTGAGCATATATGAGACCTCATAACCTGTCACCACAGTGACATACTTTCTTCAAAAAGATCATACCTATTCCAACAAGGGCACACCTCCCACTAGTGCCACACCCTTTGTGGGCCATTTTCTCTCAAACCACCACATTCCATTCTCTGGCCCCCAAAAGCTTTAGCCATATCATAATGCAAAAATACATTCAGGAGGATCCATTTCTTAAATGCTGTATTTAGTAAAAGACCCAGGAGGGACACTATAACAAGAAAGAATACCAAATATATATATATATATATCATAAGGTTATCAAGCTGGTACTCAGTCTGCACCTGCCAGGCACCGGCTATGTGAACTGGAGAAGATTCACTGTCTGAGTCTCACTTGTCCAGTTTATAAACCTTGGATAACAGCAGGTGACATGTGCATAATACTTTTGCAGATAGCTTATATTGAAATGTTTTGTGAGGCTTACGGTGCCTTAACTTCACACTTTTGTGCACAGATGATTAATTTTGTTTTATTCAAATTTCCAATCAAGCTATAGCTAATTGTCACTTAATAAAGTTAAATGAGGGGGAAACCATACAACTGGGGAAGTTTGTCACATGTAGAGACAGTATCCAAGGATTTGGAGTTAACGACTGGGATTCAAGGTTTGTCTCTCTCTCTCTCCTTAAATTAAGCTTCAGTGAGAACTTTTTCTTCTGAGACTCACCTCTCTTCGTGTGAAAACCAGGCTAATCATAGGCACTTTCAGTCCTTTGAGGAATTGTTGCTGGGTGTTTCCAAGGAAGGATTTGACAAAGAGATATGGTGGGTGCTACAGTTCATTCTTGGTAGAGTGATGTGCTTCTCATAAATGGGGTTGGAGGTGATAAACTGTATGAACTAATTGGCAAATGCATAGGCATTGGCCACACCAAATATAATACATGTTTGGGTACAATTAATAAGTGGTGGACTTAATTCTTTCTTGGTAGAGAGATTGATTGTTCCATCCTATCCATCCTCTGGGATACTGCTTTGCTCCAGGATAACCCACAAGCCCTAAAAGGAAGTGTGCTATTGAATAAATTCTTAATTTTTACCTTATTAAAAATCTAAGCCCTATACATTGGCCTCTGCTTCTTAACTTCTCATGGAGTGGGATTTCTGGAGGCTGCATATTTTTTTTTTCAGGTCAGTACAGGAGACACACTGCCCTTGGTTTAAAGGAATGAGACATGGAGCCAAAGTCAGAAGAACTGGGAGAGGATTTTGCCTCTGAGGGGTTTAGATTTGAGTAACTGATTCCTATCTATCTGTTCATTCATTATTAACTTCTCCCATTTATTCCTTGGTCTCCTGGTGAGATTCATGGGGTCATCCCATGAAGATTTACATTCTCTCTTTTGGTTGAGTGCATTTTTATTTCTTTAGTAGCATCTCTTTTGTCTTACATAACCTGAAATGATAGTCACACAGCTCTTCTGATCTGTTGCATTTTTAAAGGAAAGAAATATCACGCTAAAACTAAAGAGACTATAAAGCAGAGAGCATTTATAATTTATGCTCAGGATGGGTTGTGGATACCTTCTTGGGGACCAATAGATTTTAATGTGTTTGAAAGGCTCACATTTTCAGAATATAATTGCATAAGCTGGATCAATTTGTTTAGATATTTTTAGGGAATTCTTAACAAACATCTTTTATTTCATAACATCAATTCTAAATTGAAAGAGGGAGCATGTCACTTTGATTTTTGTTTTTGTGAGTGGGGAGAGGCTGGGCTTAGCGTCTCTGTCACACTCACATCTCTACCTTCTCTCCGGCATGGCATAGAGATAAAGAAGGTTTGTATCCCTTCCTGGACCCGTCATCTCACTAGAAATGACTGAGAGCAACATTGGGCAGGGTTGTTTAGGATGTCTATTTGGCTAAAAATTCAGCTAGGATGTGGTGTGTGTGTGTGTGTGTGTGTGTGTGTGTGTGTGTGTGTGTGTGTCTGTCTGTCTGTCTGTCTGTCTGTCTCTTTGTGTGATGTAGGTAGTATGCTAAACATTCACTCTTAGAGGCTGTTTGCACTGAAGAGGGATGAAGTAAAATGGAGAAAAAAACAAAAACAGCCCCTACCAAGAACAGGGCACTGGTTACATACATAGCTCACTTGATCTCCAATACTGTAGTCCTTTATCACCCACAGATGCTATGTTCCAAGACCCTGCAGTGAAAGCTTGAAACCATGTTAAGCACCAGGTGCTATATGTTATGTTTTTTCCTATGCACAGTATTTACTATTAACTTCAATTTATAAATTAGGCACAGTAAGAGGTTAACAACTATAACTAATAACAAAATTGAACAATTACAACAATATGTTATAGTACAAGTTATGTGAATGTTTCTTGCTTTTCCTATACTGAGTATAGCATTATAGCGTATTCACTTCCTGGATAATGCAAGAGTACACCACTCTTCTGCCTAGATGTTAAGATAAAGTGAGGCATATTCTGTAGGCTGATTGCCAGGTACTATAATACCATGGCAGTCAGTCTCATAACAGATGTCTGGTGAGTGGGTAGCATATACAATGTGGATACACTGGACAAAGCCATAGTTCATATCCCAGGTAGGATGGAATGAGCAGCATGACATTGTATCATGAAACTCAGAAAGACACACAATTTAAAACCTATTTTTTTTGATGAAGTTTCCCATTTTGTAATTTGGACCATGGGGGATTTTGGGTTATTGAAACTGAGCAGAATGAAGCAAAAGATCAAAAAAAAAAAAAGAGGGCTATGATATTACTCTGGGAGGTGAAATTTTATAGCTGGGAGAGGTGAAACCCAGAGTGGCTGAATCACTAATGGTCACCCAGCCTGTAAATGGCAGTGCTGGATTCTGACTTACAAGTCCTGACCTTCTAAGACAATAGTCAGGGAAACACAGGAGCTGCTCTTCTCTAGCCCTGCAATTCCTTGTTAGGTTCAAAGACAGGAAGCAAACCTCTCAGGCAGAGGTAGGTCTCTTACTCTTCCAGGTACTGTCATTAAGCAGTCTCTCTGATGACAACGGGTGCCTCAGCTGTGGATCCAAGTTGCCATAACTTGATTGCTTTACACAAATCTATCATACCTTCTTGAGCTTACTCCTCCTGGCTTTGTACCCTTAGCATGTCCTCTGTTGATCTACTTTGGGGAGGGCCATCATCTTAGTCTCTTAAAATTACTTACTTATTTCTCCATGCCTGCTACTATCTCACTGGAGGAGATATAATGTCCTGAATCATGTCTGTGACTCCTGAAATTAGACCAGTACCCAGCATACAGCAGGCTTTCCAATTGTCAGAATAGAGGTATTGCAGTACCAAGGAGCAGGGGAGGGTGAGTTAAACACTGATTCCCAAGCCTCCCAAGTATTGCAGTATCTCAGTGAAAACAGTGTTCTCAGGATGTAAATGCAGGTTCAAGACAAGTCCCCTGCTCCTGTTCCCATATAAATGCAGTGCTGAATGACACTGGAGTGTCTCTTGAGCAGCCATGCAGATCTACAAAGAAGCCAAAGTAGAGTCCTTATAAACTAGAGTGCCAGTTTCTCTCTCCTTATCTTCTCTTTTCTATTCTTACTTTTCTTTTAAATAGAAAACCAAACCCAAACCAGACCAAACCAAAACAACCCTCCCCCCCCCAAATAAACAAGCAAACAAAAAGCTACCCTGAAGAGACAGGAAAAGATATTCTTGCCCCATGCGTGTGATATATGAATTATAAAAGATTTGAAGACAATTGTAACAGCAATATTTTCATAAACCAAGATGGATAAAGATAACCACTTTTTGTGGTGCTGGAACCAGTTTCTTAAGTATGTTAGCACCACTAAGCTATGTACTAAGTACTATGTACTAAGCTCAGCCCTAAAGATACATTTATTTAATGCTGAGGACAGCTTCACTTATGCGAGAATGATTGTTATTGACTACTGTTTCTTCCCATTGGATATTGAATTCCACAAAACAAAATAATTGTTAGCCATTTAATTCTTTGTTTATTAGAGCAAAATTGGTCTGAGTATTTGATTTGTGAGATTCTGAATTGTAATCCACAGTTAGGATTCTAGGACTTGTTTGTGATAATGTCCTTGTCTCCTCAATATCAACAGTAATTTACATTAAAAATATTTTTACAGTGGAAAACTTGATGGGAACAGATATCTGTAACACAGTTCCGCTCAGGGCTCTAGATTGCTCTCCATGGACCGGTGATGTTATTTTTCTGTCTTCATCTTTAAACTTGCAAGGAGATCCTTGTTATTTCCTGGTCCAGAGGAAGGCAGTTTATCCTTTGATGGTAGCAAAAATGTAGGAACTAAAAGGAAGGATGAAAAGGAGTAGGAGGACCTAGAATCACATGATATTTAGGCATCTTGAATAACTGGTGAACTGTGGGAAAATGCAAAGCCTTCGTAGCATGGAGGGCTGCAGGTGGATTTTATTATAGCACTAATATTTGAGGTCTTGGTTTTAGGGCTCTGTTAAAATCACAATCTTCTGACATAATCTATAAAAGTGTTTCTATAGTATGTCTATCAAGAACCATAAAAGCAATATACCAAAACTAAATGCCTATATAAATGTAAATTTTACTTTAAAGAGCATCTCATAACTAAAGTAATGTCACATACTCTCCTGCATGTTCTAGTCACCTTGAATAAAGAACATAGGGCAGGATGTTATATAACCATAGGATTCCTGGGGCATTTGGGAATCTTCAAACTATGAAAGTCATGTGATGTGTTTTTCTTTTCCACACACACCAGTGTTCCAAATTACCTGCAGTGACATTAGAAAGGGCAGGTTTATGGTAGGCAGGACATTTTGACAAACACCATTAATGTATTTGGTTGTCTCTATCAGTTTAGGGTGCTGCAGAACAAAGTATAGTCGACTATATGACTCACAAACATGAGCAATTGACACTCTGTAGGTGTAAGACCAAGATTGTGAGACATGGCAGTGGTTTTAGAGAAGGTTCTTTTGTGCAGCATGATGGAGAGCAGAGAAAGGAAGAGAGCTTTCGTAGCTTTTCTTTAAGGGTAGTAATCTCATTCATGAGAATGCTACTGTTATGACCTAATCACACTCCAAAGGCTCAACTTGTTAACTCTATCATATGAGGTTTAGGATTTCAGTCGACCAACATTTTAGATGTATGGATAGACATTCAGTGTATTACATTAGGTATGGAAATCTTACAAATGGCCGGTTGCAGATTTGGGAAACATCCACGCTCTTCACATGGTATCTCCACTAGGGAGGGGCATAAGTAGTAGGCAGAAGTGAATAGGACATAATGCTGACATTGAGAAGTAACAGCACCATCAGGAGGTAGTTGCTCTTTAGAAGAACAGGGTGAGGAGTTTATAAACCAAGAGGTTATAGGTTTTGAATTCGTGAACTTTACTTGAAAGAATAAGCTTATCCCACCTTAGATTGGAACAGGAAAAAAACGATACTGTTAATGGCGAAGTAGGAAATTAACATCTGCCATGTTTCTAGAGAAACAGGGAAATGACAGAAAATCTTGATGGCACTTATAAACTCTCAGATTTGACTGTCTCAGATCTCCTGTTGGCACATCATCCAGTTTTCGGAACATGGTTTTCCTCATTGGTTTGGTCAGCATATTGATTTGAGTTTTATCCAAAACAAGCTTTGGAACTTGGCCTATTTCCTTCTAGAGTGCTATAAACTTCTATTATAACACCGTCTCTCAGTGATGTCACATAAGGTTCATTCGGATTTCCACAGTTAGTGACTACTATCCTTCCAGTCTGACTTGGCACAGCAAAGCAGGATACCCTGAAAGTAATGAATCTCTAATTTTATGTCCCAAATGGAACCATCAGTTCAGGAGACTAACCACATTTAAGAAGCTGTGGTGCAAGGATCAGGAACAAGAATCAATATTTGCCCCTGGATGCAACATCCCTACACCATGTTTCTTCAGCCATCTGCGAAGATGGGCCTGGGAACAGTGAGTTTAGCCTACATCTCCATGTGGTCCAATGACCTGCCATATCTTTTAAAGAGTCTGTCATTTCCCAACTAGGGCCACACTTCAACACATGAGCCCTTTCTGTGCTGTTTAAATTCTGAACAGTCATGTTCTCGATTTTTGATGCAGCCTGTTTGCAGTTTCCCACGGGAGAATGTCTACTATCCTTCTGTGAGTTAATGGCTCACAGTGCCCAAAGTATAATTGTGAATCTGATTTCTTGTTCACTAAGGATTGGTTGTAGCTTTACTGTACTCTAAGATTCCATCCCTCTTGTAAATGGTCATAACGGGGACTTTCTAGGTTCATGGTAGAGGGAAAGAGACTATGTTAACTAACTCCATGAAAGTTTTTAAGGTATATTCTGAGATTTCATAGTCCCAAATGGGCATGGTCAATATAGGAAGAATTGTAATTTTTGGAGCAAAGGCCGATAGGGTAGCATATCATCCCACAATAAAACAAAGCACTAAAGGGTTCCTCTAACCTTATCTTCTTTCTCATTTTCTACCAGGGATTCTAATGCCATGTGTACTCCAATATGCACCATGTTCTTGATTTTCTTTGCCTCTCTCTCCTCCCTTGCTCATCTGGCAATCTTCCCTTTAAGCATCACCTCTCCCATGGTGATCTTTCTAATGAATACGAGATGTGGTTTCTTCTTTCTACCATGGTTCTTATCACATCATGTGATTCTGTTCTACCGAATTATAGCCATGAGGGAACTATTTTCCCTCAAGAGTTAGGGACATTCTTGAGGACATAGTATGTGTCTTATTCATCTGCAGTCTAACTCAGGGGCTACTGTGTATTTGAGAATCAGACTTTTATTGAATATTTAATAAGCTCAGTAACAAAAAAAAAAAAACAGATAGAATGAGCCACTCTCTAGCCTAGTCCTTGTTTAGATTAGTGTTTGTCAAACCATCTATGATGAAAGATTATGATGAAATGACTAATTTGAGAGTGCTAGAGAAAGCTCAGTTGATAAAGTGTTTGCCACACAAGCATGAGTATCTGAGCTTGATCTTCAGAACAGACATGTAAGGAAAGCTGGACATGGTGTAATGTGTTTGTAATCCCAGAGCTAGCGGTACAGGTACAGAGATGGGTGGATCCCTGGGGTTTGCTTCCTAGCCAGTCTAGTGAGAGAGAGACCATGCTTGAAAACTAAAGTGAATGGCAGCCAAGGACAAATACAAGAGACTGTCCTCTGGCCTTCATGTGAGTTCACATATATGTATGCCCATGCATACACAAATATTCATAACACATGCATACACACAACTGCTAATTAGATATAAGTCAACACTTTGGTAAAACTCCATGAAAACATTGGAGGAATAATTGAGGACATGTCAAACTGTTATTAGAGTAATCATTTTGTGGCATGTAGGTTGCCTTTGGGATAGTGGTAGGTTAGATTCATTTATTCATTCAACGATATTTACTGAGTTCCTCTGTATAACAGGTAATGTATGAGGAACAAGGGATTCAGCAATGAACAAGATGGAGAAATTTCCCACTCTTCAAGAGCCTACTCGCTAGTGGGTCAAGTGAAAAGTAAGCAAGCACATCAATAAATAATGTGACTTCAAATTGTGATTAATGCTATGAAGGAAGTAGAAGAAAATAATGAGACAGAGTGATTGACTAGGGAGGTTATTTATGAAAGTGGTCCGTGAGGTTGGCACTTTAGCAGAAACCTGAACGTTCTAGGCAGGCAAAGCATAAAAATGTTGAAGTCTCAAAAAAGAAAAAAGGTTTAGAACAGTCTAAGAACTGAGAGAAGGCTGATGCGACTAGTGTCTGAGGATCAAGTCTGAGAGTCAAAACAAAGCCAGTTCATTAGGGACCTGTAGACAATGGTCAAATGTTTTGAGTTTTGAAAAGGACAATATGGAAACTATTGTAAGATTTAGAGTGGAGACACCTCTGTTTTGGTTTACAACAGGAACACATTAGTCTGGCATCTATGTGGTGAGTGGATTTTGTGGATAAAATAGGTCATTACTGAAGTTCTTGTGAGCAATGGAGGAGACTCATCTCAGCGGTAGGGTGTGACAGTGGATGGAAATCAGATTCAGGATGTATTTTGTGTAGAGAGCCAATGAATCCACTAGTGCATCAAATATTAGATGTGAAGGAAAATAGAAGTCAAGGATTGCTGCTAGCTTTAGTGTGTAAGTAAATATAAACAAAAGGATGGGGAAGATGGGAATAATTGCATGTCAGTGATAGCAGGCATAAAACGGGAGCATAAAGATCTGTAAAATAGTTCTTTATTAATGTGCTTGGAACAGTTTTGTGTAATATGACTTACCCAGGGAATTTCACTTCATTTTTCTAAAAGAAAACACTGATATTTATTGAAAGTTTCTTAAAAACCTCCTAATGAATTATTTCTTTTTATTAGTTCAGAAAAATTTCTTGATCAATTTTCTAATTCTGAGCCAGGATTTTTTATCCTATGATAAACCCATAGGTCATGGGCTACAATATCATGCTGTGCAAATACATTTATGGGAACACACATGTAACTCATGTATGAACATTTATCTTATTTTAAGTCATAATTCTAAAGTAAAGAATTGTTATAGATTTTATTATGACAATATAACTAAAGTTGAAATAAATAACTAAATATAAATTTATTTGTCTAATTATTTATTTATTTATTTATTTATTTATTTATTTATTTTTATTTTTTTTTTCAAGACAGGGTTTCTCTGTGTAGTTTTGGTGCCTGTCCTGGATCTTGCTCTGTAGACCAGGCTGGCCTTGAACTCACAGAGATCCGCCTGGCTCTGCCTCCTGAGTGCTGGGATTAAAGGTGTGCACCACCGCTGCCTGGCATATATAAAATGCTTTTATGGATTTTAACAATTTAAAAAGAAATTAAATAAAACAGTATAAAATATTACATGACATTTGTATGGTGTGATTAATTTGAGACTTTGAGGAGGAAAATTAAAAAGTTAAAACATTTTATTTTACTCCTTAGCTTGTGGATTTTAGGCTCTAAGGATTCAGATATGAAGTGTAAGGGGGAGCTGCCGTGGCTGTGGTTGCTGTATGAGGCCTTCATTTATTTGTTTGTTTATTTGTTTAACACTCCACAGAGACCAAGAAAAAGAATTTCCCCTGCTGTCATCCCTGAATGTTTTAATCTTATGATATGTTATCATTTTACTCCCCAAAAGCTGTCATTTCAAACCCCAGCATTTTTTCTTTTTGGTGTGGTCTCTAGCTGGGCTTTAGAACTATCTAGAGCAACAAAAAATGTTCAGAGACTATGCTAGATAGAATGGTTCCTATGGACATTACTCTTGCACGTAGGAGCTTATGTTTCTAGGTTGTTGACTGTTTCACAATTCATTTCCTTCCACGGACTGATGATCCAGTTTTATACTTCAGCTGTGATTGTCTCCTTTCTGTAAGTTCATTCATTTATGGGACAGTCTAATTTTTTCCAATGTTTTCTTCCTAATGTTAATAGAGTTACGTAGCACTAGGTTTCAGCATTCCTGTACATTACCAGAGATCCCAATCTGTCTCGGTATTTCTGACTTATACTCTCTTCCAATTGTAGATACCTTAATTTTCCATCCTATGTCTTTTATATTTCACAATGCAGCTAAAGGTTTTGCATGCTGATATCTTGCCTCCTTTTTAAATTGTAGTCCATTTCCTTCTCTGTGGCGTTGTAATTTTGTTTGTGTCAAACGTTCCTTTCATATTCATGGAAACTTAGTCTGAAGCAAATATAGTCAATTCTATAAGCATTTAATTGTTCACTTAATTATTTGTTGGATGTGGGATTATGCACATGCCTGTTCTAATTTGTCTGTTTAACCTATCAGCCTCACAGTGAGTGTCAGTGTTTTCTTTTCTGATTGTGCACACGTCAACCTCATCTCATTATTCTGCCACATTTTCATTCATACATCTGAAAATTTCTTCTCATGTCTCCAGACTTTTGATACTTTTTAAATAATCATTGGCTTGCTTACATTTGCTGACTCATTTCCTCGCAGTTTTTGACATCTTTTGTCTCTTTGAGCCTTAGTTTATACATTGAAAATGACTTTGAACATTCTGTCTAGTATTTCTAGAGGTTTGGAATGGAAGGGTTTTCATATCCTTTCTAGGGCCCGGAGTTGAGAGGTTTCTTCCACCTTACAACATTGAATCAGATCACTGAGGGAGAGGGTGAACAATGAAGAGAAGGACAGGGCAGGTTGATCTTCAGGGGCTCCATCATTTAGATGACAAATGAAGATGAGATAAATCTTAGCATGGCCTGACTTTATTCCATACTCTCTTTAAACTCTCTCTCTTTCACAGGACTCATAAATCCTCAAAGATGTCAGAAACAAATAACAGGTAAGAAAACACAGGTCAGAATTCCACAAGCACTCATTAATATCTTAATCAAAAATGTGGTAATAAGGACATTGGAAAATATGATATCTTCAGTGCATGAAGGCAGCTTGTTTTTCTTTGTACATTGAGATGTGTCAAGATTGTTTTTTTCTCTTATAGAGTGTTAAGGATAAAGAAACTTCTATTGCTGATATTTCATAAAACTGATGTGGTGTTTGCTTTTATTTGTTTTATATTGAGCCCTCTGGCAAAAGTCAGCATCAACGCTGTTTCTTGTCAATCTTAAGAGAGGGAGAGAATGAAGGCAGAAGGCTTCTGACTTTGTGTTCTCTGAAAGAAAAAGTAATAAAGAAAGCAGCAAGGACAGATAAAAGATGAGCGGATTTACAATCTCAACTGTACTCTAGGGATAAGGAAACATGAAAAGACCTGAACTATTAAGACAACGAGATTAGACTAAATCCTGAAACTTCTGAAGGAGTTTAGATATCAGCTAAATTTCCTGATACCCCTTATTTGTCAGGAATGTTATAAAATCTTGTCTCTGACAACACCCAGAATGATTCTGCATTTCTAAAGATTAAGAGTCACTAGACACAGAGACAGGATTAAATAAATTACATAGAGATTATAAACCCCATGAACAATTAATAGAGATTTGAATGTTGGAAAGGGGCTGGGAAGCTATAAAATTCTGACCGACACATTCTCCAGTGGGAAACTGCAAACAGGCTGCATCAAAAATTGAGAACACAACTGTTCAGATTTTAAACAGCACAGAAAGGGCTCATGTGTTGGAGTGTGGCCCTAGCTGGGAAATGACAGACCCTTTAAAAGATATGGCAGGTCATTGGACCAATGTCTTTATAGGGGGACATTGGAGCCTCTGGCTCTTTCCTCATTTTCTTCACTCTCTGTCTTTATTTGAGGTAGTTTGGTTGTGGAGGTCTTACGTTTAGGAACACTTGCCACTACTTCACTTTCCATTTTTGCATTATTTTTGTGGTTTCTCACAACGTGCATTCTCCTTGGATAATTTATTTCTAGTATATTTCTATGCTTTTAATTGTGGTCCTTAAGGTGATTAATCTATATCTCTGTTCCAGATTCTTGATTAGTTCCAGAGTGTATATTCATATACCTATTATATATATTTTCTTTTTCCCACTTTGCCTAGATCTGAACCCAGAATATATCCTCTTCAAACTGTTTATTCTTTATTTATTTTCAGAAAATTATGATTCCTTCTTGCCTAATACAAAGAAGAACTCATCAGATCTTACCTTTGTTAAACTGATCACTCAGTACAATGGAGTCTAATTGTCTAGAGCTCTGCCATGTATCCTCCTCCATCTGGCTGTCCCCAGTGTCAAAGGTGACATCACCCTTCTGTGCCTGCTCCACTGCCTCCTTTCTTAGTTTATCTTCCCTAAGCTTACCTTGCTTCTCTTTAATCTTTTCCGCACAATGGTGCTTGGCCATGCATATCTGATCCTGCCACTTCCCAGCTAAAGCTCCTCGCACACGTCTCAAGAATATAGTATAAGCAGAGCCATTCCAATTTTAAAAACTATTGCAGTATTCTAAAAGGTGTTTGTACCTTAGTGTGGCAGAGGCTTTTAAAAGCGACCTGGGAAATCTAGGAGGCATAAAGGAAAAATGGATGGTTCATTGTATGGTAGTAGATGCCTGGTTCATCTTTGGCTGTTGTCTGTGAGCAACACTGCTGTGGTTCAGGTCATCTTTTCCCCCAACTCCTTGAGGAGGTAGGGCACTGTGGGAAAAATATAATGGGAGTCAGGAAATGTCTTTGAGCATGCTATCCTTGTCTGAGAACGCTAACAGGCACTTGCATACCGTTTTTGCTAAAAAGCATTGACTCCTCTTTTGGGCCTATGAAGTAGTCAAAGCCAGGATTTCTGGCATCTCTGCCTTTATTTTGTATCTGTCTTTTTTAGTTTGGTTAGATTGCTGTTGGACTTCATATCATAGTTGTATTAACCACTCAAGGAATGTCCATCAAGCAACAGGCATTATGATACTAACTTACCTCATTCCTCTTCAGTGCTAAAACCACAAGGTTAGTCATTGTCCTAAACCTGCAGTCACTTTGCATTCCCCTGGTGAGGGCAATTCTCTATGCTGGCAGGGCTGCACTTTTGGGCAGGAGTGCTGTCTGATGGGAACGAAGGTGCTCTCCTCAGTAAGGACTTTTCTGAGCTGCCTTGCAGAATCAGAGCGGAGATAACAGTTGGCATTTCACACTTTGACCAAGACTACTTATGCATGCCTCTTGTCCTGTCCCAGCTCCACCTTATTTAAACCTAAAGCTAATGTCTGTGCCTTAAACATAGACTGTGGTGGATGGGGTAGTTCGCTGGACCCCTTTCTTCACAATGTATACATTGCTTAAACCTTCTTTCTCTGCTTTTCACCATTATTTATCTCTTTATTTGGCATATTGAGATGGTTGTCTAAGCCTCCCCTTTTGGGATTCCAGGAGCTGATACTTTTTGTCCCAGAACTCCAGAAACAAAATGAAGCAGGGAGGTTAGGGAAAACTACCTACCAATACCTTAAATTTGACTTCTAGTCCTCAAAGTTGAGGAAATAAGTTTTCAAGCTCCCCCATTCTACTCTGTGGTATGTTGTTATAGATGCCTCAGCAATCAGTGGTCACCACACTCAACTTCTCCAGAGGATGTGATATCTTGTCAAGACCAGCATGCTCTGGGAATGTTGTTTCTTGTACTGTTTTCTTCACGGCTGTGATCAATCAACACTCTCAGTGTTACGTTTGTGTTTGTTTCTGGGATTAATATTGAATTTGCGTAAGACTGAGTGTTGGAGAGATAACCGAATTCACAAAGTAATTGGTATCAAGTCCTTTCTACACTGAAAAAGAAAGTCCTGACCACTCTGGGTAGTTTCCTCTCAGAGATCCTAATTCATCTTCTGGCTTTGGGTCACCTACCACTTAAGGTGGGGCATTTCTATGTATCACTCACTGTTTAACATTGTATCTGATTGAAATATTTCTAGAGTTTATTCTTAAAAGATGACCCATGGTTTTCTCCTGCAAACGTTTACTTGGGCTGAGAGACTCACTCTTTTTCTGGCTTTGGAATACCTTTTCCCTGAAGAGTGGGATTCATGGAGAAATTTTGTTAGACTTGATTTTACAGGAGAAAAATAGTTCTGTTTGGTTAGCAAGGAAGCCAGTAGATGCAGGCTGATTAAAAACTCTTTTTTACAAAACGCAGTAGTGAGAATGGAAAATGTAATAAAGCTGAAATCAGAGGCATAACTTTCTCTTTGCTTCTTAGCATTACTATAATTTTCCTCCTGGAGGCTGCTTTATTGAAGTATAGTTTAATCTACTTTGTATAAGAGCCGATTCAGGCCAAGATGACTGGCACACCCTCACAATGACTCAGCAGAGGAGGAGTAAGCCACTGATGGAAAGGGAACCAGCCATTTTCACTGAGTGGTACTGTGTGGTACTGTGTGATTGAGGACTGGGGTCACTGCTGCAGCAGTTGGCTTCTTGAGGGACTGTAGGCCTGTAAGCAGTCCTGTGTTGCTGCAAAGAGTATTCATGGCAGAAGAATTGAGTTGTGGTTCCTCACATGTGGCCACATCTTGATCCCTGTAACCTGGAGTGCTGCCTTATATGACAAAGGGCCTTTTCAGGTGTGCCTGAAATAAGAGTGTTGAGGTGAGAAGACTCTTGGATTATTGATGTGAGCCTAATTTGATCACACAGGTCCTTCAAACAGGCACATCAGGAATGGATGTCACATCATGAGAGACACTCTATGATGGCTCTAAAGATGGAGGAGAGGTAACAGGCAGTTCTAGCATTCTCTAGAAGCTGAAAAGAGGCAAGAAAACAGATGCAACTTAGAACCTCTCCAAGAATGGAGCCGTGACCTGGCAACACTTTTATTTTAGCTCAGTGAGGTTCTGTTTGAATTTCCAACTTCCAGAACAATCATACTTCACAATTCTGTTGAGTTAAACTCTCTAATTTGTGGTAATTTGTAATAGCAGCCACAGGAAAACAGGATACTATCGACTCTCATGATTAAAAACCTCTCATTTCTCTGCATCCAGGGAAAATACCTCTACCTCCCTCTACCAACACTCACCCTTGAGTGTGCCTTTCAAATTTTCCTGTTAGTTTGACACTGACTTCTTGAGGTTATAAACATACCAATTAAAGATTGTTGAAGAGAGAGATAGCTAAAATCCATTGAGCTCTCTGAGATCATGTCTGCTGTAGCTTATTATTCTATCTAAGACCTCTGATTGAAGATTGCTTCTGCTGCTGAGAGTCTGTTTAGACCTTTGACAGTGTTGCATTATGTCAATGGTGAAATAAGTAAGTTTTCTTTCATGGCCTTGTTATGGAGTAAACTCTTCCATTACAGCACATCTTAAATTTATTTCTTATCATTTATTTTAATTATGTATAAGAGTCTATAGAATTATGTGACATTTTAAAATAAATGTATTCATGCCTTTATTCTTTGAAAGAAGATGGTAAGACTTTTATATATATGAAAACTGTATATACTGGAAACTTAGGAATTTTATCTTGGTGGCCTAAAATTTTACATTATTGTTCATGAAGTAGTGATTTCTTAAATGAGATACATTCATTTAAATGGCAGCAAACTAAATGCATTATCTAGAGTCACATATACTTTAAGCTATCAAGCAGAACCTGGGATCATCTGCATTAATCATTCTGGACTGAGCAGAACAGGTTCAGACTAACATGGGACCCTTCATGAATCTGAGTGGGTCTTCAGCTTTAATTCCAACTATAACAAATAATCCTTTTGTTTGTGTTCTTTTGAGGACATTTTTGGTTCTCTAGAGTTCAGGAAGCTCCTTTTCCCAAGCCAGACCTGAAGTGATCAGTGACTCTTAGTGTTAATTTTATTATAAGTTTCATTCTATCTTGATACATAAACCACATTTGTTCTCAATCATTACTGTTGGGCACAACAGGGTAATATGCTCATTAAGCAGTGTCATAATTACTGGCTGATATAATAGATTAATATTCATTACTTTGGGCATCGTGTAGGTTGTTGGTCAGTAATGTCAGTCTCAGATGACTTGAGCATCACTGAGGTATGTGTAGCACATTTCTGTGAGACACTAAGGTGATGTGCGATGCATTTCTGTACACTGTGAATATGTGTTGCTCCCAGTGGTTAATAAGTAAAACTGCTTTGGCCTATGGCAAGGCAGCATAGAATCATTTATTTTTCCCATGATTGATCCCAATCAGATCCAGTCAGACTCTCTTCCCTTTGGAGGTGAATGAGTGGTTGAGCATTGAGTCAAGATCTTGTCATGTAGATCAGGCTGGCCTCAAGCTCTTTATTATTTTATATATATATATTTTTGCTCCCACCTCCCCAGTACTGGGATCACAGGTATGCACCATCTCATCCAGCCACATTCTTCTCATTTGACTCTGCTTCTATAGACCTGTTTCCACACTGGAAAAACAGATTCCAGATCTGGTTTTAAAGGTATCGATTTCTTATCTGCATGCATCTATGGCAATAAATTTGCTGAGATTTCTCCTTTTATAAATACATAGACTTATGTGCCAGAATTTCTGTCTTGGCAGCTGATTCTTTTGTTGGTTTCTTGTTCTTGTCAAGGATTCCTTAGCTTAAGAAAGAAGAGGGTGGAATTAATGAAAAGTAGTGGAGAAAAGGTGGGAGCACATCTTTACATGTCCATGAGTGTAGGTAGGGAACTCTCTTCCAGGCACTTGCTTGATGCCACGCTGAGTTGAATGCCCTTTGTTGTGTACTCAGTGTGTAGCAGTTTATGTTCCATAGCTCTCTCTGTACCCATCTCCATACTCCAAGATCCTTGATATCAGGGAGCACATTCTCTCATTCTCTACATCTCCAAGGAGGAGCAGTGTCTGGATCACTGGTGGCTTTCTTGAATGTTAATTAAACTAAGCTGTTCAAATGTCAGCAGGATAATCAGGAAAGTCTCTGGTAATGCAGATAACAGAAGCAGATGACAGATGTTTAACAAAGATGTGGAATGGTATGAAGAAGGTAGTTTAGCAGTGCTATTTCATTTGTGCTTAATATATATCAAGCCATTGAGAAAAGGGGAATAGTAGAAGTAAGCTAAGTGTTAACTGTGCTAGAGGGCATCTGTTCAGTGGAGTGTGAGGCAGTGATTTTACCATGTCTGCTATGCACAGACTGTCGAGGTGGCAGAAAAAGAAAACTTGGGCCGGGCGTTGGTGGTGCACACCTTTAATCCCAGCACTTGGGAGGCAGAGGCAGGCGGATCTCTGTGAGTTCGAGGCCAGCCTGGGCTACCAAGTGAGCTCCAGGAAAGGCGCAAAGCTACACAGAGAAACCCTGTCTCGAAAAACCAAAAAAAAAAAAAAAAAAAAAAAAAAAGAAAACTTGGTAGTGATTTACCTGAGTGTAAGGTCTAATAAAACACTGCAGTGTTGAAACTTAGAGGGATCCTAAAACTCTTTCCCAGTGATCTAAATGCCTCCTCACTGTTTTGTAAGGAAGAAAAAGGCAGCCTCTGAGAAATGCTTTTATGCAGCACCATAATGATCAGTGACTTTTAGTGTTAATTTTATTATAAGTTTCATTCTATTTTGATACATAAACCACATTTGTTCTCAATCATCACTGTTGGGCACATATCAGGGTAATATGCTCATTAAGCAGTGTCATAATTACTGGCTGATATAATAGATTAATATTAATTACTTTGGGCATCCTATAGGATGTTGGCCAGTAATGTCAGTCTCAGATGACTTGAGCATCACTGAGGTATGTGTAGCACATTTCTGTGAGACACTAAGGTAATGTGGGACATGTTTCTGTACACTGTGAATATGTGCTGCTCCCAGTGGTTAATAAATAAAACTTCTTTGGCCTATGGCAAGGCAGCATAGAGCCAGGCAAGAAATCCAAGCAGAGATACAGGGGAAGAAGGGCGGAGTCTGGGAGATGCCATTCAGTTGCCCAAGGAGTAACATGCCAGCAGACCAGTAACACCATGACCACATGGCAATACCTAGATTATTAGAAATGGGTTAATTTAAATGTAAGAGCTAGCTAGTAATAAGCCTGAGCCATTGGCCAAGCATTTATAAGTAATATTAAGCTGCTGAATGATTATGTACAAGTGGCCACAGGACAGGGCAGGACACAGAAAAGCATCCCTTTACAAATGGTGCCCAACATGGGGCTCAAACCCACCACTCTGAGATTAAGAGTCTTATGGGGGCGGGGGAGACGCAGAAAAGCCTCTGTTTACATTAAGGCTTGTGTTTTATGTTGTCACTTAAAAGCTGCATGACCTTTGAAAACTTCACTTCTCTATGCCTTTTTTTTTTAAAGTTTGTAAAACAAGAGTGATAACAGCGCTAACAAAGATTTTTGGTGTTCATGGGAAGATTAAGTAAAACTATGCATCTCACAGAATTAGCACAGAGAAATGTACCTGCCGTCTCTGATGATGGTTGAAGTGGATTGTACAAAATGTGGTCATTTATACAAAGTAGTGTAAGAAGCATGTGGTAGCAAGAATTTCATGCCTGCCAATGACTCCCTTTTAGGCAAATGAGCTCCGGTTTTTGGCTGGTATATTGCTGTTAAATATTTTCCAACCTTCTTTTCATATGGTATCACATAGAGAGAAAACACAGAGAGAAAATTTCTTTTTGTTTCCTTCTTGATGCTTATTTACGATGTGTGTGTGATGGCTGGAGCTCCATCTTCTGTACTGGGACATTAGCACATGACCACATGTAGAGATAGTGGCAAGGAGATTAGAAGCAATGTGCTTCAGATTGGAAAACAAAAGAAACTTCATTCTCCTTGTCTCATTCACTATTATTTTAATTTTTTTCATGACAGGCACATCAATGACCTTGATATGATTGCTCTTTAAATTAAAAACATAGATTAAAAAAATTGTACCAAGATCTTTAAAGAAAGCTTCAGATGCATCTCCGTTTTGGAAATGGAAATTCACTGTGGAGGAAGTGCTAAAATCAGTATGTAGACACTGAGTCAAATGAAAACAATGCCTTTCAAGGAAGGTAGATTCAGTTCTAAGGATGAGTGGGTGGGGAGAGGGCACACAGAAAGATTGGAAGTTGAGGTGGCCCCGGGATCAGCTGAGTTTGGGGTGGAACAATCTACAGAGCACATATATAGTTAAGTGTGAGCCCGTGACCCAGTGCCTTTCCATTCTTTCTTCCTGAGTATGTTTGCCTTCATTTCTGAGGCTTAAGCAAAAGGCCAGATGTGTATGCATTATTGAGTTCTGAAAAATAGGATCGATCCTGTTTTTCATGCTGTTTACAGATGCGTGGCTCCAGCAGCTTATGCTATTGACAAGAGGCACATTTCTGCTTCTTCAAGCGTCTTTAAAGGATCAGAGTGGATGAGCTATAGGCTACACAAAGCAGACGATGCTGCTAAGCACAAACTGGCTGCCAACTATAGCCTGATTGTGATGGAAATTAATCTCATTGAAAGACCCGAACAGCTTCAAAATGGGGAGACAATTGGAGGGTTAATGTTGTAAAATATTGGGTTTTACTTGGTTGAAAATGGGTATAAATTCTGAAGGACGTAGAAGATAGACCATCTGTTGTTTGTATTCTCATTTATTTTGTTTAGTTCCCTCACTCCACCATCCAATATGATTAGGCTCAGAGTTTAAACAAGCTAAGAGGGGGCCCAGTTGCAATACTGGTTTTCTCTTTCACAAGCAATCTCTCAGCCCCAACTTCAGTTGCAGAGCCATCATTTGAGCTTCTTTGTAGGTGAGTAATTTCTAACTTCAAGGAAACAATATATCTAGTAAAAACAGACCAATGTGTTCCTTCTTCATCCATAAGTCCTTCCTCCCGTACACAAAGGGAAATGACGTCTCCTCCCACAATAATTGCATGGACACCAGGCAACTCGGAGAACTCAGAAATGACTCCTTGGGAATGTTAAAATTTATAGGTAGATATGCCACGACTTAACAATAGGATTACCACAATGCGTCATAAGAATCTACCTAATTTTTGGAACACCCTTGCTCAGCAACACAGCACAGTGTAGAGTGTAGACACCATCCACTTATTGTCATATGGCTGACTAGGAACAGTGATTCTCTACTGATGCTTAGGGTTGCTTAAGAGCGTCAGATCACATATCGGTAGTCCAGGAAAAGAGCAAAATCCACAACTGAAAGTATGATTTCTAGGGCTTAGTGTATAGCTCCATTCTTACTTAGTATGCATGAATCCCTGGGACCAATCCGCAGCACTGTATAAATTACCTGCAGTAGCAGCATTTGGAAGGCAGGAGCATAAGAAGTAAAAGGTCATCCTTGGCTCTGTAGTGAGTTTGAGGCCAGTTTGTGATAGAGGAGATCTTGTTACAGACAAGCAAGCAAGCAGAGACAAAGTATGGTTTCTGTGACAAAGTATCACTTTTATACCACAGTGAAGTGGCACAACTGTAAGTCAGACCATAAAGCTGAGATCGGTCTGTCTTTGCACATACATTTGAACAGTGTTAAGAACCTTAAACAGGAGGTCCCATTTGGTGTTTGGAGCCCACTACCTATGATGGGACACCTCACACAGCCTTGAGGCAGGGGGAGGGGCTTGGACCTGCCTCTTCTAAATGTACCTCCCCATGGGAGGCTTTATTTTCATGTAAGAGGGAAGGGGGGGTAGTTTGGGAGGGGAAGGCTGGAGGGGTGGGAGAAGGGAAGAAGGAGATCTTTTATTGGTATGTAAAATGAATTAAAAAAAATTTCTTAATTAAAAAAAAAAGAAAAAAACAAACAAGCCCTCAAGGATAAGCCATGTGGTTTCACAAGTTCTATGACTGGATATATGTATTTTTTAAACTCAGGAACCCTTTTTATTTAAATATTCCTCAGTGTTCAAGTTCCCCAGGATAATGCCTTTTGTGGTTCCAGGTTTCTCATCTTTAACTCACTTTCTCAAGTTTTTACATGTAGTCTCTCGTGTTCCAGACGGCCCTGTCCATGTCAGCATGTTTTAGAAGTTCTGATTCCCTCTCTCTTTTCACAAATGGAGTTTGTATTTTGGATGTTATCCATTTGGTTCTTCAGGCATGATGAAGAGCTAACTGTTTGTTAGGAAGTAGGATTCAGGATGCATCATTTCTTTTGGGAAATTTCATTTGGAGCTGAGGGGTAATGAACAAGAAAACCCATTGGCTTTGAGAGAGGTAATCTCTGTTGTCATTTTGCGTGAGAATTATTAAAATGTTTTTTATCATCTGTGCCTTTCAAGGTTTGGAACAGCCACTATTTTGAATAATTTTTACAGAAGTGAACTATGGAACTCTTCATGCATGTGAGAGCTGCTTTGGAATTTTATAAATAGGCATGTGATGTCTACATCACTCATAACAGAAACCGAGAGCATCTTTGGCTTGCCTGGTGGTTACATATGATACAGAATTATAATTATGAATAATTCACAGGGCTTTGTTGTCTCCTGTGCCTGACTACTTTTAATGCAGGGAGGGATTTTCACTGTGGTACTCCAGATGTGAATTACACAGCTTCCTTTTGTAACAGCTGCTCTAGAATTATGTGAGCTCATTGGGAATACCATAGAAAACAGAAATCTGTGCTCCTTAGCTTTGTAGAGATACAGCCTCAGAACTTTTCTCCAAGGACTGGCCCATCAAGCATTTTTTAACATATATGATGATCTGATGGGGCTTGTCAGACCGCAAATCCCTGTATCCTTGATGCATATGTACAAAAAAAAAAAGAAAATTTTTATTCATCATCTGGATGAACAATATCAAATTTCCATAAAATAAGATAAAACACACAGAAGACTGGGTGAATTATATGTATCCACTTAACAAGAAACATACAATAGTATTTTTAGTATTCCTTATTCTACAAGAAAGTGATCTCTCTCTCTCATTTTCACTTAAAGAATAAGGGTTTGTTTCAAGGACTATATAAAAGAAGCTGCTCTTTAGTGCTACATGTTAGGTCTGGCTTGGACCAGTTGGTATAGATACAGGAATCAGGTGATACAGACTACAGCACCACCTTATTTTAAAAAGCATCTGGATTGGAGAAAATGGTTTATATTTGCAGACACACAAGCATTTATTTCCCTTCATTAGATTTGAGATGTGTTGGATATAGAAAGGGAGTAGAAAAGAGGAAGGAAAAAGAGTTCCTAAGTTTTTGTTTGGACAACTGGATTCTAGCTGTGTATTAAAATGAGGAAGCAATAGATTTGGGAGCTCACTAGAGGGACCAAGGGTTCTCTGGTGTAGAGGTGGACCCTAATAGAAATATTGTTGAGTATAAGACTCCACACCTGGGTGGAAATATTAAACGAAGCTGGGTTCAATCTGCCTCTATGGGCTAGTTATTCACCATTTAGAGAGTTCCAAAGATTGTGGAATTTTAGAACTTGAAAAAATATTTTTCATTTTTTGAAAAGTATAGAGTAGTTGCAAGTTGATGTCAGCCTCACTGGACATAGTGTTTTTAAGATGAAAAAAATACTAAAAACTGAGACACACTGGAAAGCATAGGCAGCAAAGTGCTGAATTAAGTATTAGGAGTGGATGTAGTAGTTAGACTGCAGGGGGTGTTCATTTTTTATTTGCATTTTTATAGGTACTTCTGTCTATCTTCAAGCCACCATGCCTACATCTGGAAATAAGGAAAAGGGAAAGAGGGGTCTTTACACCATTGCTCGAAACAAACAAAACAAACAAACAGAAAACAAAACGAAAAATCAAAACTGCATGATCATAGTCAACATACATGGGTCTTCCACACAGAGATTTTGTATTTGAATTGCTCCTTTCCAGCCAAATAATTAGATGAAAGTTTCTTGATACTTATGGTTACCAAGATATTGAACTAAACATATTATTCTGTTTTGGGCATGTGTATCTTTTAGCAACTTCTTTTTAAAAACTGGGCCTGTTATTTGATATTTCACATGTGGATAGAGTCATTCTGATCATATACATTATTTTGAAGAGCATTGAGAGTTTAGTCAATTGCATAAGTAAAACTTGAAAGCTAAGAGATAGTGTGATTGCTTTACATCTAGTATCCACTTATGAGTGGGTACATACCATGTTTGTCTTTCTGAGTCTGGGTTACCTCACTCAGGATGATATTTTTTAGTTCCAGGGGAATCTGTGGCCGATATGTAAAATTAAATTAAAAAAAAAAAAGAAAATTTGCAGTGGATAGAATAAATGGATCCTTTAAAAGTGAAAAAAAAAAAAAAGAGATAGTGTGATTGTGAATCAGCTATGAGCAAGGTGTTCTGGATGAATCCAACTAAGCTTGGTATGGTGGTTACTCAGAGTTGCAACTTGACTGCATTAACCTAAACCCAAGTGACTTGTGAGGGATTTTTCTTAATTAAATCATTAGAAGTGGGAAGACCGACTTCTAATTTGGGCCACAACTTCTGCTGGCGGCCTGTATAAAGGACATGGAAAAAGGAAGCTTGCTCTTTTCGCCTGTTTGCTCTCATTCTCACGAGCAAGTCTGTTCCTTCACTGGCATTAGAGACCACTTATTCAGGACTCTGGAGTATACTGAAGGCCAGTGGAGAGTCCCAGCCTTGTGGACTGAATAACTACTGGATTCTTGAACCTTCCATTGGCAGACAGCCATAGTTGGACTAGCTGGACCACAGTCTGTAAGCCATTCTAATAAATCCCCTATATGTTTATTCACTTTATAAGTTTTGTTCCTCTAGAGAACCCCACTAATACAATTGGGAAGATATTTACCTGTGTGGACATGAATACTTCCTAAACCGCTTGTACCATCTCAGGCTGCTTGATTTATAAACAAAAGTCAGGACAGCAAAGAAAGAAGCAAGCTTCCTTTTTCCTCTGCAGGAGAGGGGAAAAATCAGAGATATTCTGGTGTCAGAATGATGACTGAATTAGAGGGAGATGAGCAGTTGCAGAGCTCTCTCTCATAAATCTCACTCAGGAGGGAAATGCAAGACAGATAGTTTCACTTAGAGACAAGACTGCAGCAATCCTCAGAGACAGCATACATTGATAGTAAAGTGACAAATGTAATTTCAGCTGCAAGAACACTCTGTCACCTGCCAACTGAGCCAATGGCTTGGCTAAAATGTGGGCGAGAGGAAAGCATGCCAATGAAAGCTTGAACAGAAGAACGGGTTTTCGGAACAAATCTGAAGTCAGCTCAAGCAATAAGGTCTTGGACTAGTGGTTTCTTTCTTAATTGCTTCTAACTTAAGGATAGTATCTTGTGTTTGATCTGGACTTGTCAGATAGCTATTTTTAGGGTAGAATAGCTTTTTAAAAGGTTGGGAAATATTGAAATGGGCTGTAGAGTTCTGTTGCTGGCTTCTGCAGGAAGATGAAAATCTCTAAATTAGTTTATCGTCACTGTCAGTCATTCATACTGTCCTTATCAATAATGCCTGTCCTAGGTTGAAAACTGCATGTCAGATACTGCCTTTGACCCTGTTGTGAAGTGTTGTAACTTTCTTGTTTATTTCTTCTTCACCGTTTTAGATACCAACTGTTTCAGTTATTCATTTGTCCGGTCAGTCACTCACAAAACTGTTTATGGATCCTGTGAGTGTTCATGAGTCATGTTCATGAGTCACGTGAGTGACAGTGTGGGTGATGAAGGGGGTTGCAGATCAAGGAAGTAAATGGTATTTTAGATGTACAGAGCAAGTGCAGGAGGCACAGGAGGGAATGAGCAACTTGCTTATGATTCGTACACGGCTGGGTTCCATTGCTCTTTGATATAATTCCAATCACGGCTCCTAACAAATGAAGCAAGAACCATCTTGCAAAATTAAATGAAATCAAGTCACTGGGCTTTTTGAGAAGACTCTGGAGCGCCTGTCGTAGGCCCAAGAACAGTCGTATTTCTGAACAGTTGACAAGACGTTTTAGCTTGTGTGTTATAGAACGCCGCAGCTGACAGGACCCCTCTTTCTCCTCAGCAGACAGCATGAGCACACAGAGAAGGACTTCTTCTGTCTAGTCTCTCAGCCACTTATGGCTTAGTCTTGGCTTCTTCGGCTCTTTCACGCTTGTCTTGTCTGGCCTGTTTTCACCTAAAGCGCAGCCTGCATGGAGAAGCGTTTGCACCAAGTGGCCCTCACGCTCCCGTGACTGCTTCTGTAGCACAAAAGAGAACATTATCTCACATCAGAAGATTCCTTCTTCCCACCTCTCAGCCACGAGCCAGCCATTCCCAAAAGTTAGCCACTATGGAGACTAGTGTGCTTTAGCATTTTCATGTTAGTTAATTGGATGGGTACAGAGGAGTATCCAGTTGTACTTTGGATCTGCTTCTTCTTAAGGAGAAATGCCTATTGTCTTTCCATATCCTTCCCCCCTTTACTATTCCTGTTAGCATTTTGTATCAACATTTTTATGTTGGGCATTTGGTCTGCTTCTCAATGGCCTGAGGGATTGTATTTTTAGACATTTGTGTACAAAATCTTTGTCTGGTATATGTGTGAAGAAGAGCTTTGCTTTGTTCTTTCTGCACCTGGGCTTTTCACTCTTAAAGAGTGGATTTTAAAAATCAATAAATATATATTTTTATTATTTCTCTCAAAAATAACATTTTAATTCTAGTATTCTCTGCTTTATGCTTCCCATTTCTTCTTTTTCTTTTTCTTTTCATTTTGCTCCATTTCCCTTCTATTTTCTTTGTATGTAAACTTGCTGTTTTTTCTTCTATTTTCTTAAGGTGGGTATTAGTTTCCTCTTCCTGTCTCATATATTTACTTCAGTTTTACACGTTTACTTTTTAATAAGCAGTAGCGTAATTCCTCAAGATTTTATAATATTTTCAATTTTTATTTTAATAATACAGATTTAATGTCTCTTTCTTTCTGTCTGTCT
>CABHPR010139747.1:0-11348 GCA_902168415.1 Peromyscus melanophrys
GGGGCTAGAGATGGAGTGTGGTGGGAGCAGGGTAGGGCAATTCAGTGGCAGAGCCCTTGAAAGCACATCTGAGGCCCTGGCTTTGACCTGTAGCACTCAAAACAAACAAAAACCAGAATCCATTCTTTTTTTTTTGTTTTAATATAATTTAAAAATTATATTAAGTGATTCAAGATGAAAATCTACAGCTGGGTTTTTAATTCCTCTCCCTTTCCTACACTTAGAAAGCTTTGACCTCAAAGGACTCATGTCAACTGGATAGATGGCTGAGAGGCTTTATTTCTAACAGTTTGATTTAGGAAAAGACAAGGGATATCTTGAATTGTGCTGTGAACAATGGCAGTTCAGTGGTATTTAATGAGATTTTTTTTTTTTAGCTCATAAAAATACAATAAAGAAATTAATGGCTCAGGCTGTGGGAAAAGGAGAAAGAGAGTTGAAACCAGGCTGCGTGGTCTGACTTGGTTGTTGACAGAGAAGCAGGTCACCCACAGGCTGGATATGTTCTCAGCCATGCCTGGGAATCCACAAACTCAATCCCTCTTTGTTGGCAGAACATGAAAGCTGAAGATTAGTACCTAATCCTATGGCATTTGTTAATCCTTGGGACAGATTTTGAGACCCAGAAGTTTCCACTCCAGTCACACACTCTTTTGGAGGTACAAGTATCCTGGTTACCGCAGCAGCCGGTGGAGAGATTTTCTGTTCTGGAATGAGAGCCGTGGCCAGTGAAAATGAAGACAGCATTGCTTCTGTCTAGGAACATCAATATCTCCTGATCCCTGCTGTTGTTTTTTGCTCTTTTGCTCTTTTGGGGGGGCCCACCACCCAAATAAACCACACACAGAGTCTTATTATTACTTATGAATGCCTGGCCTTAGCTTGGCTTAGTTTCTAGCCAGCTTTCCTTAACTTGAATTATCCCATCTACCTTTTGCCTCTGGGCTTTTCCCGTTCTCTTACTTCTGTAAATCTTACTCCGTGGTTTGCTGGGTAGCTGGGTGGCTGGCCCCTGGAGTCCTCCTCCTTCTCTGGCTACTTCTTTCTTTTTCCTCTCAGATTTCTCCATCTATATATTTTTCCTGCCTGCCAGCCCTGCCTATTTCTCTCTCCTGCCTCACTATTGGCCGTTCAGCTCTTTATTAGACCATCAGGTGTTTTAGACAGGCAAAGTATCACAGCTTCACAGAGTTAAACAAATGCAACATAAACAAAAGCAACAAACCTTAAAATAATATGCTACTACAGTTCCCAAACTCCCTTCTTTTCATATTCAAATAGTTAATATGAACATTTTCTCCTGACAAATCCGAGGATTAGATGTAATGCTGAAACTGTCTGTGTGTCCAATGATGAATGAACAGGTTTTGAAAATGTGGTGTATCCATGCAGCAGAATATTATTTGGTTAAGAAAAGGAATGGAGGACTGACAGATGCTAACGCATGAATGCAGCTTTAAAAGGAGCCATTGAGTAAAAGGCATTTTTTTTTTTTTTTTACAATGAAAGTTCAAATCCTGGTTGTGAAACAGCCTTTTTCGTTTAATTTGATTGGTTTTGCAATTGTTTTCCTTCCATCCTTTATTGCTCTACTTTAATATAGTTGTATGTTCCATAGACCTGAGACACAGACCTCTTTGTCACAGTTCTGCTAAAGAAAACCCCGGTTCATCCTCATTGCGCTGGACCATAGACCCCAGGAGTGCCCCCCAACTCTGCTGCCCTTCGGCCTGTATAACACGCCTTCCACATTGGCCAAGCACATAGCACTTCTCAACTTCCATCCATGGCTTTTGCTTCGTATGTGTGGATGGATGCCTTCCTACCAAAGGCCAGTCACAGGTGTCCTTATCTGTCCTGCAGAATATGCCCTTCCTCCAGGCCCAGAGCAGAGAACAGCGTTTTGGACTTGGCCGGGAACCCAGGAATATCTGTGGAAGTGTTAATTCTACTCAGGGTTTCAGAGAAGCTGTGTCTAGAGGGGTTCCTGGAAGAGAACAATTTTGTGCTTTCTGTTGGAAGACAAAGACTGGGTTTAACTATTGGATGTAATCTGGATAATACAATTCTAGAAAATTCTCAGGAGGGTGAGTTTTCAAAACACATTGACTTTGAACAAGAGAGAGAGAAGCAAACGTTATTTTTGAAATCACCTTTTTTTATTTTTTAGAGAAATAATGTTTTGTTCATCATAAATTTAGAAATTTCCAAGAAAGTTCCAAGAATATATAAAGAAGAAAATAAAAGGCTTCCCCCAGTTCCGGGCCCCAGGGGGCATTCTCTTGTAATCCGGGTACACACATTATTTATAACAACGGATACTGCTCTACACTGTTCTGTAGCCCACTTCTAAATTAAATGAAACTTCTGTGGCCCTGTGTTAGATGGGAAGGATTTTGCCACCTTTGACTCTAGTGATTCATTCCCACACGGAGAGCAATTTCACGTTTGTTCCGCTTCTTTGCCTTTTTGGTTCTGGAAAGGGCAAAACAAAAGCAAGAAGGATTCCCAGAACCGAGGAAGGTTCCGGGACTCCTGCGGGTGGGAGGTGGCTGCAGCGCCCGGGCCCCTCGCTCCACTGCACAGTTCTAAGGGGCCTTGGCCACCGTGTCCTTTGAGGTGATCTCATAGCTGCAGAAATGTGAGAACTTCGAGTTTCTCCTGTCCCTTCTTTGTCCTTGGGTATTTCAGAGCTTTTGGAAGAGAGGTGAGGAAATGCGCCTGTGTCGTTCCCTGGTGAGCGGCCAGGGTAGTGCCTGGCAGAGCACCGACATCCAATAAGTACTCATTAACGAATGGATGGATGAGTCGCTCAGGAATGATGCCCTTTATTATGGAAATTGCCAGACCACGTGGTCTTCTTCTGGAAGCACTAAATAGGAACTCTATATTTAGGTTCTTGGCATTGAAACATCAATAACACGTAAGAACCACCGCACTTTAAGTGATTAACGGAAGGCACCTACCCGCCTTTACAATCCTGTTTGGTCTTGGCGGTGGTCGCACGAGGGAGGTGTTACCAGCTCCACTCTGGAGGCAAGAGGATGGCCAGGTTCCATCCCTAGGCCCCTCAGCCCAAGGTCTAGGTCCCTTCTGCTATCCCCATTGCCTTTTAGACACCCCATTTTCTGTTTGGGAAAGGCATTCCCATACTCTCTCAGGCAAGTTTAAAGCAGATTTTCTCAAGCTTTAGTGTTCTGTAGACTCGACCAGGGCTCAGGTAGCTTACCACAAGTCAGATACTTGTTGGAATGTGTGAGAGTCAAAGTTACATTTTGAGTTTTAATTACTGTGCCTAAGAGATCCATGAAACAAAAATGCCTCTGATCTGCAAACCCCTTGCCCAAGGGCGGATAGTTCCTGATATGCTGGAAGCTATTGTTTATGGGAGATAACAAGACACATGCTTTCATTCCCTAAACAAGTTAGTTTGACCCATCTGCACCAATGTGCCTGATTACATGTGGGCTGGAGGGTCACAGGCTGGAGGTACTTCAGGATGTATGCTTGCCTCTCATTGGACCTGATGGGAAATGCAATGAATTATGGGTTTTCCTTCTTAAGCCTTTGCCATATTTGATTCTGGGCCATTTCCCAGGAACCTGGGTATGGACCTGGTCAGAGCCCATCCACCTGGCCAGTACTTAAACTTGGCTTCAAATTTGACTTTAAACTGTGGTGGTGGTCTTATTCTTGATTGGTGTGATTAACAGATTGGAGGCAGTGGTCTGGTAAGCCCACTTGGAGGAAGTAGCTTGAGATACTTAAGCAGAGGAGGAGGCTGTGAGAAGCCGTTAGGACCCTCACCAGACTCAGCCTGGCCCAGCCTTATCCCTAAGAAGACCAGGGAAAACAGTACAACAGTATGTTCTCCACAGATGGCCTGAGCCTAGAGCTTTACATAAATTATCTTCTTTAATTCTCTTTAGAACCCAATGTGATAGGTCCTGTTACTAATTCTATTTGACCAGGGAACTAGCCTAGAGCTTTACATAAATTATCTTTTTTTTTTTTAAACGAGACTCATTTTAAATAGTATATTCTTCTGAAACTACATGTCTGTATTGTACAAAGTTCTCCATGATATAATAAAATAACACATTTTAAGAAAAGATACCTCAGAAACTAATGATTATGAATTAACAGTCACTATTCCCCCAATTTTAAATATTAAATTTTCTTTTTCTTTTATTGAAAATAAATTTCCTCACATAATATATCCTGATTGCAGCCCCCCCCCCTCCCCCCCTCCCCCTTCTTGGTCTTCCCCTTCCCCCCCCCTCCCCGCCCCTCCCCTTTTCTGATATCTTTGTCAGTGTTTTTTTTTTTGTTGTTTTGTTTTGTTTTGTTTTGTTTTGTTTTGTTTTCGAGACAGGGCTTCTCTGTGTAGCTTTGCGCCTTTCTTGGAACTCACTCTGTAGTCCAGGCTGGCCTCGAACTCACAGAGATCCACCTGCCTCTTCCTCCAGAGTGCTGGGATTAAAGGCATACGTCACCTCCGCTCAACACTTCTTCAGTGTCTCAAAGTGTCTATCATACAAATTTTTCACTTGCTTGGTTAGAGTTATCTCAAGATATTTTATATGTCTTGAGGCTATTTTGAAAGGTGGTGTTTCCCTGATTGCTTTCTCGGACCGTTTGACATTTGTATGTAGGAGGGCTACTGATTTTTGAGAGTTAACCTTGTATCCAGGTGCGTTGTTGAACATATTTGTCAATTGTAGGAGTTCCCTGGTGGAATTATTAGGGTCACTTATGTATACTATCATATAATCTACAAAGAAAGATGCTCTGACTTCTTCCTTTCCAGTTTGTATCCCCTGATCCCCTTCAGTTGTCTTACTGCTCTGGCTAGGATTTCACGTACTGTATTGAGTAGGTATGGAGAGCGTGGACAGCCTTGTCTTGTTCCTGATTTTAGTGGAATTGCTTTGAGTTTCTCTCTAAGTTGATGTTGGCTATGGGCTTGCTGTAAACTGCCTTTATTATGTTGTGATGTGTTCCTTACATCCCTAATCTCTCCAGGACTTTTTATTATGAAGGGGTGTTGGAGTTTGTTAAAGGCCTTTTCTGCACCTACTTAGATGATCAGGTGAATTTTGTCTTTCAAAAGATTACATTTACTCCTTTACACATGTTGAATCATCCCTGCATCTCTGGTCATGGTGGATGATCTTTTTGATGTAGTCTTGTATTCAGTTTGCAAGTATTTTATTGAGAATTTTTTGCATCTATGTTCCTAAGGAAAATTGGTCTGTAATTCATTCTTTGTTGGGTCTTTATGTGGTGTGGTTTGGGTATAAGGGTAACTGTGGTCTTGTAAAACAATGGGCAGTGTTCCTTCTGTTTCTATTTTGTGGAATAATTTGAGGAGTATTGGCATGAACTCTTCTTTAAAAGTCTGTTAGAATTCTGTCCTAAACCATCTGGCCCTGGGCTTGTTTTGGTTGGTAAACTCTTAATTATTGCTTCTATTGCATTAGGAGTTTGTAAGTCTGTTTAAATTGCTTATTGGATCTTGATTTAACTTTGGCAAATGTTATGTATCAAGAAATTTTTTTTTTTTTTTTTTTTTTTAGGTTTTCCAACTTGGTGGAGCATAGGATTTTAAAGTATGTCCTTATGATTCTCTGGATTTCCTTGGTGTCTGTTGTTATGTCCCCTTTTCATCTCTAATTTTATTAATTTTGATATTCTCTCTCTACCATTCAGTTAATTTGGATGAGGGTTTGTCAATTTTATTGATTTTTCTCAAAGAACCAACTCTTGGTTTTATTGATTCTTTGTATTTTTTGTTGTTGTTGTTTCTATTTTATTGATTTCAGCCCTGTCTTTGATTATTTCTTGCCTGTTGTGGAATGATCTTTTTGTACGCTGTGAAGATGTGTTGCTCTTATTGGTTTAATAAAGAGCTAAATGGCCAATAGCTAGGCAGGAAGAGGTTAAGGTAGGACTTGTGGACAGGGAGAGAGCACAAGTCAATAGCTAGGCAGGAAAAGGTTCAGGTGGGACTGGTGGACAGGGAGAGAGCACAGGGATGAAGAAGGGCAGAGTTGCGAGGAGACACAGGGAGAAGCAAGATGAAAATGTCATGCTCAAGAAAGGTACCACCACATGGTAGATAAGAAATATGGGTTAATTTAGGATGTAAGAGCTACTTAGTAACAAGCCTAAGCTATTGGCTAAGCATTTATAATTAATAATAAGTCTCTATGTGGTTATTTGGGAGCTGGCTGGCAGGACAAAAACTTCTGCCTACACTTGCCATCTACCCTTTTGGGTAGTACTAGAGCTTTTTGGTGCGTAGTTAAGTTATTATTATGAGATTTCTCCAAATTTTTTTGTATAGGCACTTAGTGCTATGAACTTGCCTCTTAGAACCCCCTCCAACATAAGTTTGGGTATGTTGTGTGTTCACTTTCATTCTGTTCCAGAAAGTCTTCAATCTCTTTCTTAGTCTCTGTCTTGGCCCATTTTTCATTCTGTAGTGAGTTGTTCAGTTCCCATGAGTTTGTAAGTTTTCTGTTGTTTCTGTTATTGTTTAATCAATAGTGGTCAGATAGGATGCAGGGTGTTATTTCAATTTTCATGTATCTGCTGAGACTAGCTTTGTGTCTGAGGATATTCTTAATTTTGGAGAAAGTTTCATTAGGTGATGAGGAGAAGGTATATTCTTTTGTGTTTGGGTAAAATGTTCTATAAATATCTGTTAGGTCCATTTGGTTTATAACATCAGTTAGCTCCAGCATTTCTCTGTTTAGTTTTTGTCTGGATGACCTGTCTATTGGTGAGAGTGGAGTATTGAAGTCTTCCACTATCAGTGTGTGAGGGTCAGTATGTGATTTAAGATATAGTAGTGTTTCTTTCATGAACTTGAGTACCCTTGTGTTTGGTGCACAAATGTTAAGAATTAAATTGGCATCTTGGTAGATTTTTCTTTGAGTATGTAGTATCCTTCCCTATCTCTTCTGATTAGGTTTGGTTTGAAGTCTTTTTTGTCAGATATTAGAATGGCTGCATCAGCTTGCTTCTTAGGTCCATTTGCTTTAGAATATCTTTTCCCTCTTCTATCCTTGGTGTTGAGATGTGTTTCTTGGATGCAGCAGAAGGAGGGCTCCTGTTTTTGTATCTATTCTGTTAGTCCGTGTCTTTTTATTGGAGAATTGAGTGAGACCATGATGTTGAGAGATATTAATGAGCAGTGTTTGTTAATTCCTGTTATGTTGTTGTTGTTGTTGTGGTGGTGGTGGTGTGTGTGTGAGTGAGTGAGTATGTGTGTAAGTGTGTGTGTGTGTATGTGTGTGTGTGTGTGTGTGTGTGAGAGAGAGAGAGAGAGAGAGAGAGAGAGAGAGAGAGAGAGAGAGAGAGAGAAAGAGAGAGAGAGAGAGAGAGAGTTCTCTTTTGATTTGTTGATCTGGAATTATTTATTCCTTGTGTTTTCTTGGGTGTGGTTAACCTCTTCAAGTTGGAATTTTCCTTGTAGCACCTTCTGTAGGGCTGGATTTGTTGATAGATACTGCTTAAATTTGGTATTATCATGAAATTTCTCCATCTACTGTAATTGAAAGTTTTGCTGGGTATAGTAGTCCGGGCTGACATCTGTGCTTTCTTTGAGTTTGTAGAAGAACATCTGTCCAGGCCCTTCCAGCTTCTAGAGTCTCCACTGAGAAGTCAGATGTTATTCTAAGAGGTCAGACTTTATATGTTACTTGGTCTTTTTCCCTTGCAGCTTTTAGTACTCTTTCTTTGTTCTCTATGTTTATTGTTTTGATTATCGTGTGTCAAGGGGAATTTCTTTTATGGTCCAGTCTATTTGATGTTCTGTATGTTTCTTGTACCTTGATAGGTATCTCCTTTAGGTTAGGGAAATTTTCCTCTATAATTTTGTTGAAACTATTTTCTGTGCCTTTGACTGCTGTGGATATCGCTCTGTATAAATAAAGTGCTGATTGGCCAGTAGTCAGGCAGGAAGTATAGGCGGGACAAATAGAAGAGAATTGTGGGAAGAGGAAGGCTGAGTCAGGAGACGCCAGCCCACCATCCAGGGAGCAGCATGTAACAGGCACACAGGTAAAGCGATGGAGTACGTGGCAACCTCTAGATGAACAGAAATGGGCTGAGTTTAAGTGTAAGAGCTAGTCAGTAGTTAGCCTGAGCTAATGGCCAAGCAGTGTTAAATAATATTAGCCTGTGTGTGTTTATTTGGGTTGGAGTGGCTGCGGAAAAGCAAGGACACAGGAGCCGGGTGGACACAGGAAAACTTCAACTACATTTGACTTCTTCTCCTCTAGTCCTACTATTCTTGAATTTGGTCTTTTCACAGAGTCTCATATTTCCTGAATGTTTAGTGTCAGGATGTTTTCAGATTTAACATTTCCTTTGACCAAGGTGTCTATTTCTTCTGTTGTGTCTTCAGTGCCTGGGACTCTCTCTTTCATCTCCTGTGTTCTGTTGTTGAGGCTTGCCTCTGAGGTTCCTGTTGGAGTTCCTAAATTTTTCATTTCCAGATTTCCCTCAGTTTGGCTTTTCTTTATTGATTCTAGTTTTACTTTCAGGTCTTGAGCTGTTCATTTCCTTCCACCATTTGTGATTTCATAGATTTCGTTTAGGGATTTATTCATTTCCTCTTTAAGGACCTCTGTCATATTCATAAAGGCCATTTCAAGGTCTTTGTCTTGTACTTCAGCTATGTTACAATTCTCAGGGCCCGCTGTGGCAGGGCTGCTAGGCTCTAGTGGAGACGTATTGTGTTATTGATTATGTTTTTACACTGGTGTCTAGGCATCTGGGTTTGGGATGATTGTAACTCTGCGTGCTAACGCCTGGTCTTGTCTTTGCTGGGCAGGTGTTTTGCCCCTTGGTTTCCGTTGCCCTCTCTGGTTCTTAGGAGGGTGTGGTGGCTGTGGGTTGCCTGGTAGGGAATTCTTCTGGGATCCTGATAAGTGTGGCTATTGGGGGTTCCAGGTAAAATATGTTTCTAGGTATTGGGAGGTGGCGGTTAGGAGTCGGAATGGGTGGTCCACAGGAGGGAGGAGAGCAGGGGGTTGTACCAGGATCTACTTAGTCACCTGCAAATCGGAGCAGAGAGTGAGGAGAGGCCACCATAAGTAGTCTGCTACAGAGCTGGGGATGAGCCTGGGGCATTGAGTTTGGAGAAGAGGGAGAGGTGAAGATCTACAGTTAGCCTACCTGCTTCCCTGGCCGGAGTCATAGACGATCACCTTGAATTCTCTTTAGAACCCAATGTGATGGGTCCTGCTATTAATTCCATCTGACCAGGGAACCGAGGTTCATAGAAGTATGCCTGGCTTATCTACCATTAGGTAGAATTGATAATATAGTTAAATCATTAAATCTTAGTACTACCAGGTTGAGAAAGCCCAGCTCTTACTATTTTTGTAAAGCAGATGAAAGGTGGTGTTATAAAGCCTATAAAAACAGTAATTTTTTGACTTCCACATCTAGCTTCTTCCTATGCAGATTGCTTTTGACCACTTTGGAATTAGAAAACAACACTGAACAGTGAATCAGGTGGAATCACATTTCCCCCCCCCCCCCAGATTACTCCTGGAGTCGTCAGTGTTACAGGCGTGGACTTGAATCTAGGTCCCCACTGGAGTTTCCAGATCCTTGTGTCCCAGGGCAAAGAACTGGATGTTTCAGGACATAGGATTATGAAAGGACCAAGCAGACGCCATAACAGGCTGCTCAGTCTTCTCTCTGAGATCAGGCCTCAAGTTCAGTTTCCTGAGACTGGAGCAAGCAGTTTCTGGGAGGGCCATGAACAAAAGACATAGTCCTTGTAGTAGCTCCCTTTCTGCACGTACTCTGACTGCTCAAGGTTCAGCCAGTTGTTTACTGTCTGGGACTTCTCACCAACTTAGAGCTACGTGCATGGGTCAATGTGAATGTGCAAGGCCAGCCAGCCCCCATGGCAGCTCAAGGACAGAGCCTGGGACTTGTCCAGGCCTGCCCCAAATGATAACTGTAACCCCCAACCAGTAAATTCAAAGGTTACACACCCTCATCCAATCATGTGATGCCAAGGCTTGTACCACCCTACCTACAGTTTTTCCCTTTAAAAACCCCTTACCCTGAGAGCTCAGGGCTGTCTTCCTCCACCTGCCATGTTGAGTGTTGGATGCGGACCAAGCCCTGGCCTGCTTGTTATCAATAAACCCCTGTGTGTTCTGCATTGGATATCAGCTCTGTGGTGGTCTTGCTTGGGGGGTCTTGAGACACAGGCACAACAGTTAGAAATAGAAAAAAATTATTTTATTTAAAATTTAAAAAATTAAAATATAAGCACATAATTCCACCTCCCTTCTCTCTAACCCCTCCATGTTCCCACTCACTACTTGCTCCTTCTCAACTTCATAGCTTCATTTTCTTCAATTATTATTGTTACACACACACACACACACACACACACACACACACACACACACACGTATCTATGTATTAGTCCATTAGTGTTGCTTGTATGTGTGTGTTTTCAGGGTGGGCCACTTTGTATTATCGATTAAGGGATTCATCTTTGGGGAAGACGAATTCTCCCTTCCTCAGCAGGCCTGTAGCTCTTCATCTAGGGGTAGGGTCTTGTGAGGTTTATCCCTTTCATGTGACCCTGTCTTTTAGTGATATCATTGTTCAAGTCTTGTTTGGGCAGCTGCACTGTTGAGGTTTCATGATGTGGTTTCCCTGTCGTTTCTAGGAGACATAGTCCCGTAGCACACATTGCTGCTCCCTGGCGCTTACATTCTCTCTGCCTTGTCTTCCACGATGTCCCCGAGTCTTAGGTGTGTGTGCTGTCTGTAGATGTATCCCAGGATCAGTTGCTCCCTGTATTTTGACCAGTTGTGACTTTTTTTTTTATAGTCTCCAAAAAGATTATTAAGAAAGGGAAAATGTAAGACTGAGAATGGGCTAGTGAGTTGAGGGAAAAGCACAGGATTCATGGCCCTCTCTATATTACATATTATATATATTATATATATATATATATATTACACAGCACCTCCTCTCCCACACTTGTGGGCTTTTCTGGAGCATGCTATGTTTTGTATGTAGCTCAGGTAGGAAAAGGGTTTCAGTCTTTTTCTGTCCACTGGGTGCTTGGTTCATGTGTCAGTCCCGATGCTTTCTCTGGTCTTAGTCTCCCTTGCCTAAAGAGGGACCACAAGACTCTCTCCCTCTTGGTTTGAGTGGAAGCTTTGGATCTTCTGTAGTAGCAGGTGGCTGGAATCCCTGCATCACAAGGAATCTAGTTTGAAGTTGTCATTTATCGTAGAAGACACAAGGTTTTTTTTTTTTTTTTTTTTTTTTTTTTTTTTTTTTTTTTTTTTTTT
>CABHPR010139747.1:21542-49042 GCA_902168415.1 Peromyscus melanophrys
ACACACACACACACACACACACACACACACACACACACACACACACATGCACATGCGCAAAAAGTATTTCTTTGACCTCAGCTTGAAAAGTTATCTTAGGCAAATCATTTTCCCCCCACTTGTCCACACCTGACAGAGAAAGCACCCTGAATATTGGTTTAGGGATTTCAAATAAACCAGTAAGTAGGAAGATCCAGGTATTTGGAATCGGTGAGAGGAAAGACTGTCTGTGTATTGTCTCTTTGCTAAGTGCTCAGGGAGCTGTGCACAGAGCAGTCAAATGTATGTGCCCTTTGCTCTCAGAGTGCCCGAGTCCAGAATAGAGCCAGAGAACAAAGCAACAACCTGCTTTGCAAACAAATAAACCCAGCCTTGCAAACCGTCGACGGGACCCTAAGGGCAGCGGAAGGGTTTAGTGTTGAGTGTGGTGGAGAACCAGGAGTTTGGAAATGACCTGTATGAAACTTGAGGGCTAGGAGGAGCTGGCTGTGTAACAGGAAGTTCCAGGACCTGCATTTGCCACCGCCTTGTGTGGGGGATGCTCAGCGTGCTCACCACGCTCAGGTTCCACACCCTAATTCTCCTGGTTACTAAAAACACACTTCCAGCTGAGCGAGCGTCTCAGACAGCTGCTCTGCCAGCTCCTGTCTCTCTCTCCCGTTGTCAGTCAAGTTCCCCACCATCCTAATTAAAATATAAACAGCGGCACCCTTCCACCCCCACTCCGTTTCTGCTTCAACTTCCCCAACTGTACCATCATTCTTACATTTCGTGTTTTGTGCTGATTTGCGCATATATGTGCTTCTTATGTAAATTAAAAAAATAACACCCTGCAGGTGGTCCTCTGCACCCATGGGTTCCGAATCTGCAGATTTAGTCAACCATGATTTAAAAACATTTGGGGGAAAATTATGTATCTGTACTGAACAAGTACGGGTTTGTCTCTTGTGGTTCCCTGTTCAATGTAACAGCTCTTTGCATAGCATTTAGATTGCGTGAGGCACCAGAAGTAACCTCGACATATTATAAGGAACACAGGAGGATTAATGTGCAAACACCATGCCGTTCTATACAGGAAACTTGAGCGTCTGCAGATTTTGGTATCCAAAGGGGATCCTGGAAGCAATTCCCAGGGTGGCAAGGGACAACTGGATATTGCTTGTCACCTACCGTTTCTTTGTTTCTCTTCGTCATCTATAATGGTATGAGTGTTTTTTGTTACTATTGTTTCCTTTATTCCCAGGACACTGCTGCCACAGGCTTTACTGTCCCTGTCCTCAATTCCTGGTGACTTTTGAACAAGCCCCTCCCTTTGCATTTACTGTACTATGTAGGTAGGCAGTCCTGACTGCCAGGTACACAGTGGACACTCAGTAAGTCCCTCACCGAATGAATGCCGGGGGTGGAGCAGATGCAAGGTAAATGGCTGTGGACTGCCCAACTGAGTGGAAGAAGCGTGAAGGCTCATTCGTTCAATTATAATTCATCATTCGTTTATTATTTTCAAGTGAAGCATCCTTTGGTGATTCTGGACACTCCAAATGGGGGAGTCTGGGATAGAATAGCCAACCAGTTTCAACCACAGAACAAAGGAAATTCCTTCCACTTGTGGACATTAGAGGAGGCAATGTCTAAGCTTAGAGGAGAAGTGTATTTGAGTTTAACCGATTGATGAAGGTACTAGATAGAATGTGAACATGGCTGACCCTTTGTATAGGAGCAACATCTGTGATCTAGCATTCCAGACTTTTTGCTTATGTACATAAAAAATGACTTCATGGGACCAGGGTTCGAGGGAGATTAGCCCAGGAGTTGTGAGCACTGACTTCATTCTGGCTGCTTTCTGCTGAAGTTGGGGTGTTGTGTGGGCCAAGCTGCCCCATGCTTCAGCTTCTCCCATTTGGTCAGTTGTGACCCTTGAGTCTGGGCTGGTATCTGCACTGTACACCAGGAGCTTGCTGTCCATGGGAGCCTGTGTAGCGTGTTGGCCAGCGGTCTGGATGAGAGGCCTATGGGTGGATATAAGAATCAAAATGGTTGTTGGGGATCACCAGATATTTGTGATTTCTGTAGAAATCAGGATGATTTTATTATTATTTTTTAGACAGGGCCTTGCTATCCAGCCCAGGCTGAGCTCAAATTGTTTGTCCCCTCCATAGCCTGGGGGAGGCAGCTCCCTTGCTGCCTGCCTCTCCTTCAGGAGTGTCCATTCAAGGCTGCTTCTGTTGGCACACAGCCCCTCCCACCTTCCTCAGCTCATCCCCTCCCTGTCTCAGGACTGGCTGCACTCGGCTCCCAGTCACCACATTGCTGTGGACGTCTCCCGGGTAGAACTGAGTTACAAAATAGCAGGAATGGGGATAAATCCTTCACAAGGGCCAGGGGCGAACCCCAAGTCAGGCTGGAACTACCAAGCTCTGAAGACAGCTCATGTAGATACCCTCAGGTCTGTCGACACCTCAGACCAGAGCCCAGGCACAGAAGTGGAAAGTGCTTCAACTCGTGATCCCGATTCTAGAAGCCTGTGGAATACTGGGCAAATCCATTTTGAGTAATACCTTGTATAAGAAAAAAGAAAAGGCCCTTGTCAATCAGAGGCTGAGTTTTGTTATACAAAGATGGCAATTCATGTGGAGACACAATTTAGAAGTGCTTAGGTATGCGTAGTTGGCATTCTAGGGGAGGGGCTGGTGAGCAAACCAGAAGCTGCCATTTTCATCCTGCAAAATAGGAGCAGGCCTTAGTGTGAGACTTGCAAACACTGCTGTAGATATACATAAGGTGATAACATCTCTAAATATTTGACCTCACCATTGTCTTTGTGGCTTTCCTTGAAAATGACAGGGGACAGTACCCAGAATTAGAACCTATAAAACTGCAAATATTGGGAAATATATATATATATATATGTTAGACAGAACAGGGAAGGAGGCTCAGTGGGTAGAGTACTTTCTGTGTCGGCGAGAGGATCTGTGTTCAGATTCCCAGCACCCACATAAAAGCTGGGTGCAATGGTGTGCTCTATAACCCCAGGTTGTGGGGCAGACACAAGCAGATGGCAAAGACTTGCTGGTCTGCCGGCCTAGCTGGAAAAGAGGTTCAGTGAGAGACCCTGTCTTAAAACTGAGGTGGAGGGTGACAGAGGGAGACATGTGAGGTCAACCTGTAGCCTCCCCAGGTGCACCCATGAGCAAGCATGCGCGCGCGCGCGCGCACGCGCACACACACACACACACACACACACACACACACACACACACACACACACACAGATTGAGAGAGAGATCTAAGGAATTAAACATCGCTGTCAGGTTGCAAGCATGCTTGCTTGCATTTCGACCTTCCCCAGTGTAGTGAGATCTTTAGGTGGCAAGTCAAAACAAACAACAAAAACCTGAACCCAGCTTAGAAAACGGAAGGGACATTGATCGCGTGATGGCTTCTCTTCTTAGAGAACAGAGGGTGGTTTTAGGCGGCCGAATGTGATGTACGCCGATGGTACCACTTTCCACGTAACAGTCTACAGGGTGGCAGTTCATGGCCATCTGCAATGCTTCCCTTCCCTCACTGTGTCTGAGGAGACTGATGGTTCTTGTCGTCTTTCAGCAGTAGAAGGTGATTACAGCACCATTTCTTCCAAGGAAAGGTTATGATGTCATTCTCATCATTTCTTCTAACTATACCTATTGAAGTACTCCTGCAGAGTACTCTGGGAAATGTAGTCCTCAGCCAGCCAGCCTTATCCAATAAGATGCTATCCACATTGTCCAATCAAGTGTCTCAGATTTTGGATTTCTTCATATTTTGGAATATTTGCATATATAAAGAAAACTTGGGTGGTTGGGCCAGGATACATTCTAGATACAAAATAATGTATGTTTCATATATGCCTTATTGTGCATAGCCTGAGGGAAGTTTTATACAGTATTTTCAATAATGTGTATGAACCAGCAAAGTAGAAATTCTGAGTTTTCGAAGGTCTCAAATTTCAGATTAAGGATGCTCAGCCTATACCTTTGCAGGATAGAAGGGGAGCCTGTAGCCTCTGGAGCCACTTAGGACCTCACAGAAAAAGCAAAAGTGATCATTACCTCTCAAAAGGGCTTTTTGCCAGGTTCCCTGAGCAGCAGGCCCATTGTCCAAAGCCAAATTCCCCCGTGAAGCAGAAGGCAATTTAGGAAATGACACAGGCCCCCCCTGGCTGACTCATACTCTGAGCATCCTGGAGAGAGAAGCAGCGTACACCCATTTGGGGTTTGGGGCTTAGCGTCTAATAATAATAATGACTTTGGCACGAAGAACTTCCTGAGGGTTAATGAATGACTGGCTTGGAGTAATAGCCCAAATCGCTGCCGAAGCCCATCAACTCTTCCCAGCGCCGTGTTAATCTACAGGAAACTTTTTGTGCACCCAGCAGTTCCTGCTTCAGCCTTGCACAGTGAAAATGAATGGATGTGTCATTGGAACGTGGGGAGAAAGAACTTGGTCACTATTATGTGTGGTCAACATGCAGCTTTTTTTTTTCCAGGCACATTTCCTGCACTTCCTTTTCTTTGTTATTTTTGATGTAGCTGCGGCGGCGGCAGCAGGCAGCTCTCTAGATTAGCTTCAACCCTCCTGCCCTTTACTTTGCACTGCTCTTCCATACCTAGGTTTGCCTTTCCAGGTGGAGTGGGAACTCCATCAGGCAGAGTCAGCTAGGGACTCCCAGCTCCACAGAGCCCGGCGACAGCAACTGCTCTGTAACTACTTGTTGAGTGGTTCTTAACCGAATTCGGACCAGAGATGGTTCAACACGCGAGGGGCCACTGCTCTTGCAGAGGACCTGAGTTTGGTTCCCATCACAGAGATTCCATGGAATAACTTGCTTGTAACTGTAGCTTAGGGAACCTGATGCCTGTGGCTTCTAAGGACACCTGCACTCGTATATGCCACCTCCTTAGACACGTAATTATCAAATAAAACTCTTAAAAAAAATAAACGAACTTAACAGAACAGTAACAGCGTTTTAAATGGTTCAGCGGATTGTTCAAAGCATACCCGAGGGAACGGGTGTGTAGCTGTATTTAAGGCATTGTGTTTTCAGTTCATTAAGATCCAATCAGAGTTTCCCAAAAGAAGCTAGAAGCAGAGAGGCAAAGTTGGAGAGGTAGTTTCAGATGAGGATGTCTGATGCTATCCTAGTGCTGGGTATGTGCTGGGAGAAGTGGTCACCCCTGGGCTTGCAGGGACTTCTGATTACCCCTAGCCAGGGAGTCATCGACCAAACAAGCATGTTTCCTTCAGCAAATCCCCTACTGTCACGTCAGGCTATCAGAGTTTATGGATGATGGCAGCTTTTCTCTGCCATGCAACTTAATTTTCTGCTCTCTGTCTCTGTCTGTCTCTCTGTCTCTGTCTCTGTCTCTGTCTCTGTCTCTGTCTCTCTCTGTGTGTGTGTGTGTGTGTGTGTGTGTGTGTGTTTATTAGCATCTGAGGGGACTTGCCAAGCACAAAGGTAAGAAGATGTGAGCGCTGAGCCAAGCCATCACTAGCCCGTCTCATCACTTGGTGAGCTGAGCAGTGCAGTGGTGCTGGCCGGACCCAGCTGCTGGGGGATGACTACCTAATGTCACAAGGCCTCCCCGCTCCTGATGAGAACAGAGGACTGAGGGCCCAGACCAAGGCCGGTGGCTTTTAAACCCCGGCGGGAGAGTGATTTGGAGTAGGAAGCCAGCAGACCTAGGCAGGTAGGTATCGGATTAAGGGCTCAGAAATGCCTGCTTCCTCCTGCTGTGTTTATGAGGGCTGCTGATAAGAGGACTTCAGAATCTGGGGGCAGAGCCTTGGAAAAGGATGAAGGCGGGTAATCAAGCAGGGAGAACATTCCAACCTCATTTCCCAGGGTTTGTTAGATGACATACTGTTGTCTTCTCTGGCCTTGGAATTTTTCACTTTTCTGTTTTCAGCCAAGGCCATAAGATGTGTTGTGAACTCTCAGGTAATGTGAAGTCATCATATGTAAGCAGTTACCAACCAGACATGTGTTTACATGTAGACATATAGTGAAGTCAAATTTCTCTATCCAAGAGAGTAGGGTAGAGGAGGAATTTTCATACATAAGAAAAGCATCGATGGGCTGGAGAGACCGCTCAGGTGGGACATTGCCTTCTGTGTCAACACGAGGACTTGAGTTCGGATCCCCAGCTCCCCCAGAAAAGCCAGGCACGGCATAGTGGCGTGCATCTAGAACCCTAGCACGGGGAGGTGGAAGGGGCAGGGCAGGCAGATCTTTCAAGCTCATTGGCTGGCCAGCCAGCCTTGCTGAGTGAGTGAGTTCCCGTTCAGTGAGAGACTCAGTCTCAAAAAATAAGATGGAGAACCGTGAGGAAAAGACCTGGTGTTGCCATCTGGCCTACATGAATGTACACATGTTCCTGTACACACATCCCCATGCATATGTGAACACGCACACACACACACACACACACACACACACACACACACACACACTTACCTGTTTGTTTCCCTGTGGAAACTCCACATTGCTGGAGACTTAGAATCGGCATCATCTATACAAGAAAGAGTGAAGCTTAGGATCAAATGCAGGGCGTGTGCTTTACCTGCTGGGTGACTTGCAGCAAGCCAGGAATGTTTCTGTTTACTCATTTTATTAGTTTAATGTGCTGTTGTAATGTACTACCATAAACTTGTTGACTTAACACAGCACACAGCTATCTTTTTTTGTTTTTCATTCTGGAGGTCATAAGTTCAAATCAATTTTATTGATTCAAAAATCAAATATTGCCCGAGCTACAGCTTCTCTGAAGGCTCCTGGGAGAACGTTTCCTTGCCTTCCATCTGATGCTGTATTTTTTAATAATTAAAATTACTATTTTTATTTGTGTATGTGCATATGTGTACGTGAGTGCCTGGAGAAGCCAGAGGGTGTCAGAGCTCCTGGAGCTGTGCTTATGGGTGTTTGGGAGCCACCTGACATGGGTGCTGGGCATTGAACTCGGGTCGTCTGAAGGAGCAGCAAGCACTCTAACCTCAGATCCGTCTCTCCAGTCTTGATACTACATTCCTTAGTGGAGGGTCTCTTCTTCCATGCTCCTGGCCAATGGTACAGCATCTTGACCCATCGCCGTCTTTCCTGTAAAATCTCTTTCTGGGTTTTATTTAATTTTTGATATGTGATCCAGCTGCTTTCCCCAGACAGTCTCCAAGCTCCTGGGTCCAAGAAATCCTGCTGCTTCAGTCTCCTGAGTACCTCGGATTATAGCCTTGGATTACGATGCCTGGCTTGCCTCCTCCTTATAAAAAGCATGTGGCTGTATTTCGATCCCACGCGATCTTCTAGAATATCTCCGTCTCAAGATCTTCGGCTTAACCACATCTGCAAGAGACGTGGTAGAGAAGGTAATGATGGCAGGCTGTAGGGATCAAGGTGTGGATGTCTCCGGAGGCCATTGTTCTTCCTGCAACTCTTACCTGTGAGGGAGAGGTAGCGATTCCTGTCTTAAAGGACAAAAAAGGTCTGAAGAGTTGACATTTATGAAAATACACAGAGTGGAAGCCAGTAGCTATCACTGAGTCTGGAATGGGGGTGGGAGGGGGGTTGACATCTCACTAGTACGGTCTCTGCCCTGATAGACACACAGACAATGGAAGAGCCATGGCTGATGAGGCTTGGAGCCTGAGCCTCATGTGTCAGTGACCTCAGCCCAAGCATGACTGAGACGTGATGGACTGAGGCACAAGCAGAGCTAGATGGGCAGGACCAGAAAAGACCGTCTCATCTCATGACCTCACTCTGAGCGCCATGTAGGTGGATGAGGGTCTCCCAGTGGGAAAATGGTACCCCTTAGAGACACAGGAGCCTGGAGATCCGTCCTGGGATGTGGTGTGCTGAACTCTCGCTCTGAGAGACCTAGTGTGCTGCGGACCTCAGGCCTGCTGACAGTGGCAAGCATCGGTATTCTTTTGTGTGAGCTGTGTCTTCAGCTTGTTCGCAATACTGTTTGAGAAGACACGTGACTAGTCCTACCTCTTTTGACCCCTGGTTCTCTTCCTCTCTCTTTCTCTGTACTTTACCCTTTAAGGACAGTATGTTATGGACACTTACAGATGGTATGTTTTCACTTTTGCTTGCTCCTGCTCTTCCATGCAGAATCTCCATCATCCCTGAAAAATTTATTTTTTTCTAGGAACTTATTTATGTATAAATCACAAAGAATACAGCTTGGTTTATTCTCTAGATGAATTTGACTCCTACTTTGAGCTTCCATTTTTCCATGTCATCTTCTATTTTTCCTAGGCATATATACACATTCCAGGGGACTTTGAAATGCCAAGACCTGTCTCCCTGATGTCCAATGGTGTCGGTCCACACAAGTCACCAAAAATGAATCCTCTGTTGGAAGAGCTTGAGTGACAACTCAGCTCCTGTGTTCCTGGCTCTGTACTTGGTCCACAAGAGCCTGGCACTGCTTCTGACCCCCAGAGGAAGTCAAGGCTGCTTCACCTGCTGCCTGGCCATCTCACCTCTTCTGAGGGCTGGGCCTTCCCAGGTGTTTACCTGAGTGTCTGCTGTGACCAAGTACCCAACAGAAACAAGTGAGGAGAGTCTATGACAGAGAAGTGTTCATGCCATGGCCAATTAGGATACAGAGAACTCTGTAAACCTCTAAAAGCCCGCCCTAGAAGATCCACTCCCACCAGCCAGGGCCCACTTCCTAAAGGCTCGCTCCAGAGACTCCAAAAATAGTACCACAAGCTAGGGATGACTGTTAAAAGCATGACCCTGTGGAAGACATTTTAGAGACAAAATATAACCCCAGGCAAAAACCTGTGGAGCCCCAACTGTTGGATTGTGCAAGGATATCTGCTCCATAGCTGGCCTGGGGTGGGGTGCAGGGCCCTCTGTTTCCTCTCAGTCTAGGAAAACCTGGTATCCTTTTAAATCTGTCATCTCAGAAGACTCTTGATCCTTTCTTTGTCCCTTAGATACTGAAACGCCAGGAGAGACCGTTACTATGCACTGCCCCTCCCTGCCCCCCACTGGGACACTGGGTGTCTAGTGGCCTGGCTGCTACCTTGAACAGTGAGGAAGAAGAACAGAGGGAGGGTCAAGAGAACCAAGGGGATCCCAGGTAGGATCATCCTTTTGTTATTTCACTACCCTCCAGCCACGGGATATACTTACTTACACATAAATAATTACTTTTACAAAGCCTATACGTGTCTATTAAAAATAGTTTTGTTAGCTTACAAAGAGTTAGGTTCAATTATGGCATTTTCAAACAACCGTTATTTTTTCTCTCTCTTTTCTTCCCCACCCCTCTTCCTTCCCTGAGCTCTCCCACCCCCAGTATCCCATTTCCACGTCTCATGGAATGCCCCCCCCCCAGCTTTCTCAGCATCTCTTGTCCCCTCTTAGGGTCCCCACCCTAGTCTTGTAGTCTATACCCAGTTAATAACATTGAGATCCACGTGTTTGTCTGAGACAGAGTCCTTTCACTTAGTATAATCCATTCCAGGTCCATCCTACACTCTCTGTTGTGTGCTAACTTGATAGATTACACATGACTTTTATTTTCTTCTCTTTAATTATGCATATTTAAGAAGTGTCTACACATGTTCTTGTAACACAATCCTATCCATATCTGTGGCTTGAAATAGCATCACACTGTGCCAGTAATTCCAGTATTTGTACCTAGATCTGTCACTTGGGGTTCTCACAGGCATGGCCAATTGAAGCATTGAACCTTGGGATTTTAAGTTGACATTCCCCTCACTCTTGTCCCATTTTGTTTCAAAATGCTCTTTTCTGCCACCCTCCCCACCCCTACCCTCCCACCCACCCCCACCCCCGGCAGGTAAGAAACCAGAGTGTCTCAGTAATCCTTGATTCCTTGCCCCAGACTTCCTGCCCAACCTAGGCAGCTGGGCTATCTCTAACACACCTCCTCTCCACACCAGGCCACCACTGCTACCCTGCCCCACGTCCGCCTCCTACTTATAACACAGTACAGAACTGTCTTCCCGAGCCATGTCTCCATCAGTTGCTATGGAGACTGGGTGATTATTAAGCCCGTGGTAAACAAACAGACCGTGGAGTGTTCTCACCTGGGCTCACCCTGGCAACGTGAAGCAGCACCCACAACAGGGATTGTTCCCTGAGTGTCCACCCTGGCTCATATCTACAAACTGGATCGCTTTATTGAGTCTCCCTGGACATGGCATGCCCTTTCTGGTCAGGGGCCACGTGGGCTTCTCAGTGTCCAGTGGCAGGTGGTCCCTCTTGGCTCTTGGAGGTTTGTTCAACGCCCCCGAAGCCCATTTCTCCTGTGATGTCGGGGCTTAGGCCTGGGTGGTGCCATACACGCTTCTATTGTGATGGCACACAGCCCAGTCACCTTAACACACAACGATATCAAACGTCGCTTCAGCTCACGTTTCTCTTTTGTACTTCCAATCTTCCACACACATGACCACCCATTCCCTTGCCTGTTCTCATCTGCTGGTGAAGAACGCATTTGTGGTTTGGTGGGGTTTTCTTGTTCTATGTGTCTGCATTTCACCTTCATTGTGTGTGCGTGTGTGTGTGTGTGGGGGGGGCTGATGTAACCTCGGGTGTCATTTTTAGGCATCTTCTACCTTTTAAACTTCATATGTATTTATTGAGACATTTGTATTTATTGTCTCTCACTGGCCGGTGAACGCCAGGGAACTGCCTGTCCCTACATCCCCTGTGCTGGGATTACAAGTGCCTGCCACCACACCTGGCTTTTCTTTTCTTTTCCTTCTTTCTTTTAAACAACAACAACAACAACAAAAACCAGGGCTCTGGGGCCACTCAGGTCACTGAGCCAACCATGGTTCTGAATGAACTGTCTTCCCAGTTCCCACCTTCGTTCATCCTGGAAGGATAGTTTTCACGGACAGAGGGGCTAGTTTTGTTTTGTTTTGTTTTGTTTTGTTTTGTTTTTTGTTTTTCAAATGTAAAGTGCCATGTACTTTTGAATGGCTTTCCGAAGTCAGAGAGCTTCTTCAAAGGAAATCTCCCTCTCTCTCTCTTTTATTTTACTCAAGTTGCGGTGGGGTTTTCCTTCCTCCTTCCCGACCTTACACATCACCCTGTCTTCTGCACCTCTCTCTCTCCTGATACTCAATGTACACTAAGCGCTCCCTGTGTGTTCTGCTGCCCTCTATGTCCCCAGCTTCCTGCTTCACCTGCCCCCTTCCCGGCCCGCGCCCCCTCCTGTAAGCTTCCTTTTTATCTGCTTAAATTTCAGCACAGCTTCTCTCTTCAGCTGTGCTCAAGGGGAAAGAAAAACCATCCCTCTGGGCTGTCATTTTAGTGATGGCACTTCTCCCATCTGAAAGACTTTGGGGTTCTTACTATGAACCGTGCGGAACTTTTTATGGTTTGAGTTCCTTAGATGTTTCTTTGAATACAGTAGGCAGGGTTGGTTTTGTCTGTGCATAGTATTCACACGCCTGGAATCTCGGGAGTGAGTCGTGTTCTCTCACAGCTCGTTCTTAGTCACCCTGCCGTGTCTTCTTGCACATCTGCAGTCTTTGAATATCTTCAACTCCATTGTCTCCGGGCACGTCCAGGGACCCCAACACTCAGGTTCATGGTTGTGACATGTCCACTGTCACCTGGCCACTGGTCCTTCCTCTCTTGCCCCCCTGTCCTTCAGCAATCGGCAGAGCTCTGTGGGACTACCAAGTCTGGCCTTCAGTGGGGACTGTCTCCTGTTGGTCATTGTCATTGTCTCAGGTGACCAGCGCTCACCCCTAGGGTGCACACTGAGTTCTCAGAGGTTCACATGGATTCCACATCCTCTGGGGTTCTCAGAGAACTGAGGGGAAGGGAGGGGACCGGGATGGGAGTTGCAGATTTTGAAATTTTGGGTGAAGGCAATCCTTTCCATTTTTGCTTGTAGTTTCTCTGACTAGGTATCACAGGAGGGAACTCAGATTCCAGAACATGAAGAAAGCATCTTTCTCCCATTGGCAAGCTTGTTGGCTCTGCTTCTCTGCTTGATTGCCCGTGGAGATTAGCTTTTTGAGGGCTCACCTTACACCCCAACAGACATGCTCAAGCTGGCAAGAAAATAGGAACAGAGTGTACAGGTGGGGGCGTGAGGGTTGAGTTGAAGCGAGCCACAGTTTTCTCTTCACAAATTACCCAACACCCCCCTCCCCCTGCACCACGTCTATTTTTGGTTTAGGTGCCTTCAGGCTGTCTTTGGAAAAAGCATATGAACTCCTTTGAGTCCCCTGGTTCCACTTGGTAAATTTCCTTCAGCCAAGCATTGAGAAGTGATGGCTGTCTTCTCACTCCCTCCTCAGCCTTCAGGGCTGTGGTACTGGGGGGAGGGAGAGGGGGAGGCCTGTGGTGCTGGGGCAGGGAGGGGGGAAGGCCTGTGGTGTTGGGGAGGGGGGAGGGGAGGCCCGTGGTGCTGCTGCACCTCAGTGACTCTGCGTCAGCAGCCAGCTGGCACCGTCATGGTCTCCTGGCACTTTGAGCTCCTGTGCTCTCCCTAAGGGTGAAAGTCACTCCATTTTTACTGTTAGAACAGAACTCCAGGATTCTAATGCCACCCGAATGTGCGAGGAGGGGTGACGACATCCTACAGTCTACTGTCAGGGAGAATAAAGTGATGGTGACTTCTCTGGGGTCAATGTCTTTTTCCAAGGACGAGTTTCTCTGTTCTTGCATGTTTTCCCCGTGATGCTCAGTTCTGGAAGATGCCCATCACTGTGGATGGGTGGCATTGGTCCTGATGCTGTGCTGACAGCTGACAGAAGAGAGGAAAAACAAAGCATCAATTGTCAGTGTGAAATGAATTTAAACCCTCAAAAAATTGGAGGAGAGAATGGACTACAACTTTCAAAGCTGACAGAATGTTCGAGTAGGAGGGGACCCACGGCACACCAGCTTGTACTTTTACCAGAAAGAAAAAGAAAACAACAAAAAACAAGGCCCAGAGAGGAATGTTTCTTCCCCAAGGTCACAGAGCAAGCGCGTGGTGGCATTGGTCACTTGGGTGTTCCAACCAAGGCCAGAAGAGTCTTCATCTGTGGTCGGAAGAAACAATAAACAGCTTGTGTTTGACTTTTGGAATCATGCTGACACTAAAGTTCACTCCACAGAGAGCTCGCCATCTTCCCTAACACCTCGCTGGACTTCACATGGACCGTGCCAGTTTTTGGGGGTGTCTGAAGGCACCCTGTTTTCTAGGGTAGAAGTTGGATTTATTGAGCAGTAAGAAGGTAGTCTGGGGCTTCTAGGGACCTCGGCCTTTGTCTTTGCGTACGAGGCAGCGTCCTGGGCTCCCGTTCGTACTTTCTACAAGTCATTCTGCACACACCACATTTAGTGTGCAGCTACTGTGTACCAGGATCTCTGTGATGAACACAGCAGACGAGAATGAGAACACACACAGGGTCACGTCACAGAGAGGAGAGGGCATGGAGAAGGTTGCAATCCAGAAGTTAGGGGGCACTCCCTGGGCAGAGACTTTCGTGGGTGGGCGTGCAGGTCGTGAGGAGAGTGGAAACACTTGTGTTGTTACTCAGAAGGCAACAGTGACTGCAGTTGAGGGAGGGAGGGGAGGCAGGCAGGAAATGAGGTCACACATCATGTCAGGTGCAGAGAACATAGATTTGGGTTCAAAAAGAAAAACTGGTGAAATGCCAAAAATACAAACATGAAATTTCTATCTGAATTTTTTTGTTTTCTTTGGTTTTTCAAGACAGGGTTTCTCTGTGTAGTTTTGGTGCCTGTACTGGCTCTCGCTCTGTAGACCAGGCTGGCCTCGAACTCACTGAGACCTACCTGCCTCTGCCTCCCGAGTGCTGGGATTAAAGGTGTGCACCACCACTGCCCAGCCTGAATTTTTTTTTTTTTTTTTTGGTTAGTGCTGGGAATTGAACCCAGGGCCTTGCACATGCCAGAGAGCAACTCTACCACTGAGTTGCATCTCACCCTGGTTTTTTTTGAGATAGATTCAGTGTGTTGCTCATCTTGGCCTCAAAATCAAAATCCTGCTGCCTCTGTCTCCCCAATGCTGGATTTACAGATCTGGGTCACCATGCCCAGCGTCTTATATGTATTCATGTGTGTGCACATGTGACTGTGTGTGTTTGGAAGCCAGAGGACAACCTCAGGGACCTCTCCTGAGGATTCTGTCCACCGTGTTTTTTGGAGACAAGGTCTCATTTGAATCAGACAGGGCTGGCTAGACATCGAGCCCTTGCGATCCCCTGCCTTTGCTGTGATTGGGTGTACACCATCGCACTTGCCTTTTGACCGAGGCCCTGGGGATCCACTCAGGTTCTCGTGCTTGAATGGCCGGCACCGTAACACTGAGTCACTCCCCAGCCCTGTCTTCACCTGCTTACAGTGTTCAGATCTCAGAGCTAAATTTGTTCACACTGTTGGGAAGCCGGTGTCCGGAGTCTTTTTTCATCTTGCAAGTCTAAAACTGTGACAGTTAACAGCTCCTAGTCCTCTCACCCAGAAGCCTCTGGCAGCTTCCACGCTACGTCTGTCTTTATAAATGAGACTACTCTGGTGCCTGGCTTATTTCATTTGGCGTAATGCCTTCCTGGTTCATCTATGACGTAGTACATGCCAGAATTTCAATATCCCCCTCTTTCTGTGTGTATGTACGTGTGTGAGTGTGTGTGTGTGTGTGTGTGTGTGTGTGTGTGTGTGTGTGTGTGTGAGAGAGAGAGAGAGAGAGAGAGAGAGAGAGAGAGAGAGAGAGAGAGAATATTCACCTGAGGCCAGATGAGGGTATAAAGATGTCTTCCTCTATCCCTCTCCATCTATTCCTTTGAGGCAGGGTCTCTTCCTGAACCTGGGGCTCCTGTTTGCTCATCCAGGCTGGAATCCAGTAAGCCCCAGCTCACCTTCTGTCTCTGCCCTGCTCAGAGCTGGGGTTATAGAACATGGGTGTGTTTCTCAGCTTATTATGTGGGTGCTGGGATCTGAACTCCAGTCTTAGGACTGAACATCGCTGCATTTAAGTACTGAGTCATCTCCCCAGTTCTCCTCCTCTTCAGGGAACAATTTCTCTCTCTGTCTCTGTCTCTCTGTCTCTTTCTGTCTCTCTGTCTCTGTCTCTCTCTGTCTCTGTCTCTCTCTCTCTGTCTCTCTCTGTCTCTCTGTCTCTCTCTGTCTCTCTGTCTCTCTCTGTCTCTCTGTCTCTGTCTCTCTGTCTCTGTCTCTCTGTCTCTCTCTGTCTCTGTCTCTCTCTGTCTCTCTCTGTCTCTGTCTCTGTCTCTGTCTCTCTCTGTCTCTCTCTGTCTCTGTCTCTGTCTCTCTCTGTCTCTCTCTGTCTCTGTCTCTGTCTCTGTCTGTCTCTCTGTCTCTCTGTCTCTCTGTCTCTCTGTCTCTCTCTGTCTCTGTCTCTCTCTGTCTCTGTCTCTGTCTCTCTGTCTCTGTCTCTCTGTCTCTCTGTCTCTCTCTGTCTCTTTCTTTCTCTCTGTCGCTCTGTTTCTGTCTCTCTGTCTCTTTCTGTCTCTCTGTCTCTGTCTCTCTCTGTCTCTCTCTGTCTCTGTCTCTCTGTCTCTGTCTCTTTGTCTCTCTGTCTCTTTCTGTCTCTGTCTCTCTCTGTCTCTGTCTCTCTGTCTCTCTCTGTCTCTGTCTCTCCCTCCCACACACGTGTTTTGTTTACCTGTTCACTTTTAGCTATTGGGAATGCTCCTGCTGTGGCTAAGGGTGTGCAAACATGTATGTGAGCCGGTTTTGAATAGAGCTGTGATTTGAATATGGCTTGCTTCCCACAGTTGGATGTCATGACTCAGAAGCCTTGTCCCCAGTATGGTAATGTCACAAGGCAGAACCTTTAAGAATGAGGCCTTAGTGGGGGCTTGTCACGTCACTGGGGTCTGCCCTTGGGAGGGTTAATGTAGTTCTCCTGGAACTCTAACTGCTCTCTGGCTTACTGTCTTGACATGTGACCCCCATCACCCCCCCCCCCACACACACACACCTTTTCCTGTCCTGTATTAACCTCCTAGGGCTTATCATAACAAAAACAGGTTGAGCATTCCTTATGCAAAATGCTTGGATCAGAAATCTTCCATTTTTTTAAAGGTGTATGTACGTACATATGTGTGTGTTTTGTCTGCATGCATATCTGTACACCAGAAGAGGGCATCAGACCCCACGGAACTACAGTTATAGACAGTTGTGAGCCTCCATGTAGGTGCTGGGAATCGAACTCAGGACCACTGGAGGAACAGCCAGTGCTCTTAACCACTGAGCCATCTCTCCAGCTCAAAGGAATCTTCCAATTAAAAATAACTTTTTTTTTTGAAATGATGGCACAGTTTTTACTGGTTGAGCATCAAATAGAGAACCAGAAATCTGAAGTGCTACAAAACTGGGGCCTTTTAAGGCACTGTGCCTACTAGCTCAAAACCAAAACAACCATGTCGTGATGGAAGCTCTAGGGAAGGACTCTTCCCTGCCTCCCCCGCCTCCCCCGGCTTTGAACGGTTGTCCACACTCCTTGGTCTATGGCTGTGTCACTCACTATTGGCCTCTGTCCTTGTCCCTCTGTGTCTGTCTCTCTCCTTAAAGCATACCAGTCACTGGGTTCAGGATTGTTCTAATCCAACATGGCTTGTCTGGAATGATTGCATTTGCAAAGCCCTATTTCCTAAAAGGGTAACAGTTACAATCCTGGGGCTGAAAAAAGAGTGTATCATTTGGGGGAACAAAATTCTACCTGTTACAATTACACACACCGATCCCACATGGCTCTACCTGAGGGTCATTGGGTGCTTGAGGTTTTTTGGAAGGACAGGACCAGGTGAGGACTATAGAGAAAAAGCTCGAGCCCCAAGCCTTTAGGCCTGGCTTTACGATCCTGAGTTCAATCCTATCTTCTCATCACTCCTGCCTGTGGGCATTGGGCCCTCTGGACAGACCTGCAAAATGAGGCATCCAGTGTCTCTGGTATCACTCCTCGGCTCATGCAACTACAGACCATGGAGATGCAGGCTGGCACTGAGGTCTTGGCCAGGGATTCTGAGCTTTGGATCTGAGACAAAGTGTCAAGGGGCAGCCAGTGTGAGTTGCAGCTCAGAGGCCAGAGTGCACCTGCTCAGACATCCGGGTTCTGGTGTCCCAGATTACAAAATTAGACACATGGATGTAAACGAAGGCTTTTCTCTGTCCCACCCCGGCCTGCTTCCAGATAATCACAGAGGCTTATATTAATTATAAATGCTCAGCTGGTAGCTCAGGCTTATTACTAACTAGTTCTTACACTTATATTAACCGACAGTTCTTTTCTGTTTAGCCACGTGGCTTGGTACCTTTTCTCAGTATGTCATTCTTATCTTGCTTCCTCTGTGTCTGGCTGGTGACCTCTGACTCCGCCCTTCCTCTTCCCAGCGTTCTTAGTTTGGTCACCCCACCTATGCTTCCTGCCTGGCTATAGAGGGAAGTTTCTCTGGTCCCGCCCAGGCCCGAGGTCTGGATGAATCTCTCCCACCCGAGGTCCCTGCAGCCACTTATAAAATACTTTTGCAGAGGCCCAGGCCCCAGGGGCAGGTACTTCAAGGCCATAAGTATATAGAACAGGTATCCACTACCCCTGGCTACTGGCCAATCAGTGTTTCATTAAACCAATTCGAGTGATAAATCTTTACAGTGTACAAGAGGATTAGTCCACAGCATGTTGATAATGGTGGAACTGTTCACATCTACTGAAGAGGAAGGTTCCCCGAGAGTGGGAAGGAACTACAGAGCTGGAACGGGACTGAGGCTCAGAACCCTCCGGTTGTGAGAATCCTGATCCTTTCTAGGTTACTTACATGTACATAGCATCCGTCTCTCCCCCTGTTCAGAGAGCCCAGAGGTTTTCTCATGCATACTCTGATTTGATATATGCAGCTCTGGTTGGGAAGAGCTTAAGGCCTTTATGGATTCTTTTACACATTAATCTTGATGTCTCTTTCTCCATCCTGATCTCCTGCAGAGGGACTATGGGCAGGAACACTGTGCAGGGTCTGCAGGCCGCCACATTCAGGTCCTGGGAACTTAGGCAAGGGGCTGACTATCCCAAGGCTCAGGTTCTGTAGCAAGGAAAGGAACATGCCAGGTGGCAGGGTTAAGGAGGAGAGGTGAGAGGTGAAGTGTTTTAGCATTTCATCCTTTGGGGGTTGAATAATATTCCACTGTAGCTTTTTTTTCACTTGTTAATAGATGTCTGGATTGTTTATGTGTTTTGGATATTATGGTTAGTGCTGCTGTGACTGTACCTCTGTGAGTTACTGTTTGAACATCTGTTTTCAATTCTCTTGGGTATGCACCCAAGTGTGAAATTGCTGGGTCACTTGGTGGGTCTGTTTTTGTGGTATTGATGAACAATACACAGTGACAAAATAATGTATTTTGCATTCTCACCAGTAATCAGCGAGGGGCTCAACTTCTGGATAACGACCCCTCCTGTGTCTGACTTGGGGGTTGGTCCTAGACCTGATTTCCCAACTTGGACCACAGTGGCTGGTGGCTCAATTATTCTGGTTTCCTGAGACTTCCTCTGCTGACTCTATGTGGCTGCTCACACAGACAGGACTACAGACAGGAATCACAGTGCTGTGCTGACTACTGGGGATGGGGCATGGCATACAGATAACTATCACCCGGTCCTCTCCAGCATGGAAACAGTTTCCATGGTTTCCGAGCATCATCAGAATGAAGCCCTTTTTCCTTATGCCTCTTATCTAGCCTGGCTAGATGAGGAGTCATCTTTGGGGATCTGGTGGGGTCCTGTTTGTTCCCAGCTCACCATCATGTAGTGCCTCCTTGCTCAGCTGTGGTGGTTCTGTTGGTCCCCTAGATTTTCTCTTGTTGCATGCGCTTCTCCACTCCGGTTCCACACCCTTTATTCCCTCCAGTGTGTGTCGGACTGACTCCTCGATTTGGTCCTCAGAAAGACTCATTCTCCTGTCTCCCGGGGAGGAGAGAGGACATCCCAGTTTGTATTCAGACACATGACCACAAACTCAGAACACGTCACACACATCATCTACAATACTTTATTTACATGCTGCCAACTGGGGTGAATTAGCCAAATAAAGTGTCATTTAATCTCAGTGTCTTCTGGAGTGATGGGGAAAGTGAAGTCCAGAAGGGTCTTGGGCACTCAACCCCATTTGTTCTTTCTCTCACACGGGGTAAGTAAGGTCTCTGGAACAGCCGTGACTCCAGATCTTCAGTGGAGGTCACATCGGAATCTGGACCTGGGCACCCTCTCATGGGGCAGCATTTTTTCTCCCTGGGGTGGAATGGAGGGCGGGCGCTGGCTCCTGCTTACCCTGATTTTGAATGGCCACACGGACCACGGCCTCATGGAGGGAGAAGCACACTACATTCTGGAGACACCAGCAGGCCTGCCCCAAAGCACCTTTCAGGGGTGAGTGCCGCCTCAGGATGAGGTTAAGAAAGCAGGGATGTCCACGGAGAATGTTCCCCTCTGACTGGAGAGCATTGAAGGCAGTAGTTTAGGTGCCCATACGCATTCCATTTTCCCCCGCCCTACAACCTATTACAGGAAACAATGTTTTAAAAAGCAACATTGTCCCCCACCCAGTGTCACTAGGTCATTGCATGCAAGCAGCCCCTGCTCTCAGAGGGAGGGCCCAAAATATGCAGGCTCATGAGTTACTGGTGGGGCACATGAGGCTGCATAATTTTCAAGGCCTTCGCCTAAGTGCTACAGTTTGGTTTGGTGTGTGTTTAAGAATCAGCCTCCAGGCCCGATGCCTGGTCTGTTTCCAGCCACTGTGGGCTCAAAATTCCAAAGGCAACCGATGCATTCTAGTGCCCTCAGACCCCAAAGAGTATACTTCATTATTGTGTAGATTCTGAAACTGGGGAGGCCTGGGGAAGGGTTTATATTTGGAGAATGTCGGTTTGGGAAACCCAAAGAGGCATAAATGATGAAAGAGTGAGTGTAATCACCTGGTTTGGCCTTTAGGGGAGTGGGTGGGGGGTGGGGTCTTGTTTGCCAACGTTCACACCCAGCTATTGAAGATGATGTTATTTTTGCTGCTTGGTCCAGAGCTGAACTGCTTGCTAAGAACATGTTAGTTCACCTTGATTCTCAAGGTTGACACTGGAAAGGGAGACAAAGGAACTGGACAGGAAGATATGTGCTTTTTCTTCCACCCTGCCCTCTCTGCTCAAGGTGGTTGGGAGATAAACAGGAGGAGTTTGGTGTGATGCAGCTCTCAGTGGAAAGGGGTGGGATGGAAGAGTGACCCACAGGGGGCTGTCACCTTTTGTCTCTGAGTGTCCCTGGCTCACCCTAGACATACACAACATATACCCTTGTTCTCCATACACTATTCATGGCATGCATACACTCCACATACTACCACCCCACAAACCACACACACACATATCATACACATACCACATATTGAACTCGTGTACCATGCACATGCATCACATATACTGTCCATTACACACACACACAGAGTATATCCACATAGCCACATTGCACACATGTCTCATGCACACACATCACACACATGCTTAATTCCACAATAGTATATCTGTACACCTATCACACCACATATACTACAAAGCACACTCCCTATATATGTCCACACCATGCACACATACTGTACATGTCCTAACCCATTCCCAGCCACATGACTGAAGGAAGCTCTTCCAGGGAGCTCACATACCAAGGAACACACCAGATAAGCATTTCCCAGGCACCCCTAACTCCTGGGATAGGACTGGCAGGCACACTCTTTCCCAAGGGCTGGTGTGTCACAGCAGGACAGACGGAATGGCTGAAACCACAGGGATGGGTTGTGGTACGGTCCTGACTGACAAGAGGGACACTGAACTGCTGGCAGGAGCCGCGAGGGGGTCTCTGTGGCCTTTTGCGGGTTGCAGGCATCTCTAACCTTTCTTGGCTCACGGAAATGTCACTACAGTCCCTGACGCAATCTACACGTGATGTTTTCCTTTTGTGCCCATTCTCTGTGTGCAAACCCCTCCTCTGTGTGAGGACACGGTCACACTGGATTAATGGTCCACCTTTCTATGTATATGACTTTATGTCAATGTTATCTGCCGTGACACTATCTGCAAGCAAGGCCACCCTCTGAGGTCCTGGTGGTTGTGATTTCAACAGACAGTACAGCCCCTCACAACAGGGCTATGCTCCCCGTTTCTGGGCCTTGTTGCCCTGTTGGACCTTAGACTCTGGGCTCAAGACTAGATCTTTTTGACCAGGATTTTGAGCAGGTCAGGGGGCTTGGCTTTCAGAAGACTACGAAGGCAAGCCTGTCCCAGACCCCTCAAGTTACAAAGAACTCAGTTGCAATGTACCTTTCTAATTACCCAGGGCATCATGGCTCCCAGACATTTTCATGTTTATGGCTCATTCCAACCTCACAGGTGGCCACTTTGAGAGTCAGGTCTTCAGCACATAGCCTCCCATCCAAGAAAAACTAACTTGTGCGAAAGTCATGTGTAAAACGAGTCCAAGAGAGTCTGCTAAAGGATATCAGTGGGTTTATTAAGATATAAAATGGGGAGAAATACACTCACGGATACAGAACAAAGTAAACTGCCGTGGTCATCCTCTGTTCTGCTGGGGGTGAATAGAATCAGCTGTCCAGTCTCTGACCAGAGAGAGAGAGAGAGAATCTGCTCCTCAGTTTTAAGCAGTCACATACCTAGAAAAACCACACTTCTATTGGGTCAGATACCCCAAGGTCTTTGGCAGAGCAAATTCCCACAACAGTCATGACCTATGACCTATGAGGGCTCTGAAAAGATTCTGTGAAGAGGTCTACACCTGAGGAGGGCCTTGACTGAGAACAGGTTTTAAATGGGTCTGTCATGATTGAACACCTTTGAAGGGGAGATGTGATGGCTTGGTAGGTTATTCACTGCACAATGTCAGAACTGGGGTAGGAGGTGTAGCTATCACTTCATATGTTAGATAATTTCCTTGTAGTGAGAACATTTAAAGACCACTCCCCACAGATATTTTGCTATACAGCACATAGTTAACTACAATCAGCCCACAGTACGGAAGAACCAGAGCTGTTCTTCCTTCTGAGTATGACACTATGCCCACTGACAAGGCCTTCCTCTTCCCTCTTCCTTCATACCTCTCTACTCTCTGGGAACTCTACTTCTGGAAGACCTTATGAGTGAGTCTGTGTGTGTGTGTGTGTGTGTGTGTGTGTGTGTTTGTGTGTGTGTGTGTGTGAGAGAGAGAGAGAGAGAGAGAGAGAGAGAGAGAGAGAGAGAGAGAGAGAGAGAGAGAGAGAGAAAGCCAGAGGAAACTCTGCCTCCAAACCCTTCTCTCTCAACACAAACCCACCACACCACATTCCTGCTGTGTTTCAGTGAATGCAGATAAACCTGAGTTGACTCAAGCCTGGACACCTACCTCCATTTTGGACTCCTATCTTTCCCTCAGGGCTTAAACCCTCTGGACCATCTCAGCAGCTTCCTATCCCCAAACATCCAACCTTGGGCTGTAAGTTTCTTGCAGGTTGGGCTGGCTCTGGCCTCAAGGCGTCTTCCTGCAGCAGAGCTGTGCCAGGCTTTTCTTCAGGCATAACCAGATCTCCAATCGACTCCTCTTTGCTCCCAGGCGAGGATGGCCATGAAATACCCGTGGGACCTTGCACGGAACAGATAGGGAGGTGGTAACAGACTCCACGCTGTTCTCAGATGCTCTCAAACGTATTATCTTGTCCTATTGGATGAGCTTTGTGGAGGCCCAGCACATTATACTATTGCCATTCTGGAGCTGGGGGAAGGGCCTCCATCACTTTCTCAAGATCCCATAGTTAGCAGATCTGGAGTGACACTGTCTCATCTCTCGACCTGGCATGGCATCTGAACGAGGTGGTTTCCTCCCACCCCCTCCTGCCCTCCTCCTCTTTTATTAGGGTCTTGTGGGAAAATATTTCAACGTGGACTTTTGCCGTTGCAGGGCTAGGCTCAGGGCCATGTGCTCTACCCACTGAGGTACACTCCAGTCCTGCAAGGCTAAGAAAGGACTTCTTGAGGAAGGACATCTGATACCATGTTGGGGGGCTCCTCTTTGGAGTCTGCTGCATTTACAAGAGGGCAAGAGGGCAGGGGTCAGGTGTGCCTGAGGGCACAGGAGTTCCCAGCCAAGTCCCTCTTATGAATGGTTCTTCTGAGGAAAAGATGTGTCTGAGCTTGGGAAAGAGGACTTCTGTCTTACATTTGAAGCTGAGAGGCAAAGCTCGTCTTGGGGACGGTTGGGCTAATGGATTCAGTTAAGGGTTAATTTTGAGGAACCGTTCCCAGCCATCTCCTAAATCCTTCCATCCCTGGTAGTCATCACTTCTCTCCATTTGACACAGGCAGGGATGGGACAGGCAAATATCCAGGAGTCTGAGGGGTGGGCCCTCTGCCAGTGATGCTGAGACACTTGGGAAAGGAACATGGAAGCTAGTTCCTAGCGGCCCTCGACTTGAGATGACCTTGGGCAGAGCACATGGGGCTCAAGCCTGCAGAGATCTACAAAGAGCTAGAGACACAGGACAGCTAGATGTATGGCTTGGAGAAAACACCTTCTCCTTGTCTGGCCTCCATTTCCCAGGACATGGTTTGATGTTAGAAGGATCATTTTGGCCAACTGAAAAGTCCCAGCCTCCTGGTCCAGCAGGGGCTGAGCCAGGCTATGCACCGAGTAATGTCTGTAGACCTAGGTGCCTCCCACTGCTGCTGACTCAACTTTTCACATATATACTCGTGTAATGAGTAAAGCAGTGATGGGGACATCTTAGTAGGGTACGCTCATTTGACACGTGATAACTGGCATAAGTGAAGTGACCTGGCCTTGTTACAGGTTCATCTATGGGGATAGAGAAATGGCTCAGTGAGTAAGAGCATTTGTTGTCTTTCTAGAGCACCCAAGTTCAGTTCCCAGAACCCACACGGTGGCCCACAGGTTGATCTGTGCCCTTCCAAGCTCTCATATTAAAGTGCCATCTCTTGGAGATTCAGAATGCACCTGTACTCGGACAAAAGGCTTGTAAAGAGGTGACTAGGTTAGAACCATTCTAGTTGTCTGTCCTTTGATCCAAGCCCATTGGCATTCTTGGAAGATGAAATTGGGGCACACAGAGACTTCAGTGATGTGTGTACAAAGAAAGGATCCCATGAAGACACCCTGAGAAGGTAGCTGTCTTCAAGCCAAGAACAGAGGTCTTGGATGGATGCCACCCAGCCTGTGCCTTGACTCCCTCAGAACTGTGGAAGAACGTACTTCTGTCGTTTTTTGTTGCCCAGTGCGTGGTGAGCCGTTATAGCAGCTCAAGCCCGATGGCAGTCACTGAAAGAGGCGATCAGCTTGAAAAGATTGCCTACCCTCTATCCCACTGTGGTCAGCTGTGGTCAGCTGTGGTCAGCCCTTCTCTCCACCTGGCTCCAGTACTCTTGGGAACTGATTCTCTTTGTCCTGACATACTTGCCCTTCATTGGTGTATCTCAGCTATTTTTTTTTTGCCAAGACCACAGCTGACCATGATTGTCAACCTACTCTAGACACTGGCCTACCTCTCAGTGTGGGTGGCACAGCTTCTGTGTCTGGACTGACTTTTTGTGGGTGAAAATTCTCACCACCAGCAGGTCCTGAGTTAGAATCCAGGAGGGCATATCTGATTGTCTGATATAGTAGTTTGAATACAATTGATTCCCATAATCTCATAGGGAGTGGCACTATTGGGAGGTGTGGCTTTATTGGAGTGGGTGTGGCCTTGTTGGAGGAAGCGTGTCACTGTGGGGATGGACTTTAAGGTCTCATCTATGCTCAAGCCACGCCCAGTGTTTCAGTTCACTTCCTGTTGCTTGCTGATCAAGATATAGGATACTCAGCTCCTTCTCTAGCACCATGTCTGCCTGCATGCCACCATGTGGCACCATGTTGATAATGGACTGAACCTCTGAAACTTTAAGACAGCCCAATTAAATGTTTTCCTTTATGAGAGTTGCCATGGTCATGGTGTCTCTTCGCAGCAATAGAAACCCTAACTAAGACAGCTGGGTTGTTAGAATCTGAGCTGGTTGTTTTAACTGTCCATAACTTAGACTCATCCATAAACAGTCTGAATAGATATGGTGGACTTGTGGACGTGTCTGTGGGGGATTGGCCCGACTGTTAGTTGAGGTGGTTAGATCCACCCTAGATGTGGGCGGCACATTTCACGGACTGGCCATGAGCTATGTGAGTGAGGAGAGTTAGCTGGACATAAGGGAGCAGGCAGCATGGGTAAATCCCCTTCTCTCTTCTCATCCCTGGGGATGGGATGTGACTGGCTGCTTGAGTTCCTGCTTTGACCTCTTTGCAGTGATGGACTGTGACTCAGAATCAGAGTGAGCAGACCCTTTCCTCCGCTATGGTGCTTTTGGTCTGGGGGCTTTATCACAGCAACAGCAGTGAACCTAGAGCAGAGTCCTGGTAACAAGGGAGCCTGAGAGCCACACAGAGTTCATGTTCTTCTCGGCTTAGTGAGACGCTGTGTTCTGCTCCTGTAATACTCTCTGTAAGATGGGCCCTGAGGACAAGGAGTGCAGATGTGGGGCAGCCAAAATAAACACAAAGGCCCTCTTCTAGCCTGAGAGAGAGGGAGGGAGCAGGCTGGAAATGGCTCAGAAGAGCAGAGGAGGGCATTATGCAGTGGGGTGGGGTCAGGGCAGCTTTCATTGCTGGGAATCATAACTTTTCTTCTTTTCCTTTTTCTTTTTTTGGTTTTTTGAGACAGGGTTTCTCTGTGTAGCATTTGGAGCCTGTCCTGGAACTCACTCTGTAGCTCAGGCTGGCCTCGAACTCACAGAGATCTGCCTGCCTCTGCCTCCCGAGCAAATCATAACTTTTCTGAGCCTCAGTTTACTTATCTATAATCCTGGGATTCAGGCCATTTCACAAGATGAGAGAATGATAAAAAAAAAAATAGTGCAATCCCCTATTTCTTCAGAACTATTCCTGGCACTGTTAAAGTAGCCATATGATGTGATGCTTAGGTCATGGACTCCCAGCCCAGCTATGACTGACCTACCTTTCCACTTCATAGGATGGATATCAAGGCAGCTTTTGACCCCATATCCTGATAGGTTTCTCAAGATGCTGGTGCTTTTAAAATTCTTCTCTGATCCAAGCACAAGCTTTCAGTTGTTTTATCCACTAGTATGCTGTCTCTGCAGCATGGAGAATACATATAAAAGCCATGCCTTGTTGTGTGACCACTAAGTCCTTTCTAGCTCTAAGCCCCAGAAACGCATGTGAAGAAAAATGAAAAGACCAGCTAAAGTAAAGCAGTTGTGATTTGCTGGGATGTGAAGGAGGTGGAGGTTGTGGGTAGAGGATGGTTTGGCTGCTGGTGGCCTGGGGTTTATTGCTGTGAAGAACCTACTGAGTGGGTTCTGCAGCCCAGTGCGCTCCAGAGCTCTTCCAAAGGGCCTCCCTGACCACAATACTGCTCTACCTTTCCTAGAGAGACGTTGATGCTTGTAGTGACCGTGGGACCACAGAGCTCCAGAAACCATCAAGAGAAATGTTGGACGCCATTGATAGGTTTTCACTGTGAAGAATGTTTGCTGTGTTCTAATTCTCGGCAACTGACCGATGGATGAATGACAGAAATTGTTTACCAACCATGGTTTGAACAGAGTGTGATGCTCTGTTCCCACATCTGTCCCTCCCTCCCTCCCCTCCTCCCTCCCTCCCCTCCCTCCCCTCCCTCCCCTCCTCCCTTCCTCCCTCTCCCTTCCTCCCTCCATTTTTCTCTTTCCCTCTCTCTCTTTCTCCCCCTCCTCCACTTCCTTTCTCTCTTTATCCTTCACCTCCTCATTTTTCTCTCCCACCCTCCTCCTTTCTCTCCTCTTCATCTGCCTCCTCCTCCCTCTCTTTCTCTCTTCACCTCCCCCTTCCTCTTCCTTCTGCATTTCTCCCTTCTACTCCAGGCAGGATAAAATAAGTGTAGAGTCAAGTTTGGATTGTATCACATCAGGAAGACTTTACACAAACTCGAAGCTAATGTTTGCACAAGGATTTCAAATGGAAACAGGAGAGTGTGATGAGTAGGAATTCACAGAAGGTAGGTTTCCCTCTGGCTACTGCCTTGGTTTGATATCATTCTGAATCCCACAGATTACCAGATCACACCTGCTTTGGGGGCAGGCCTCTCCTGGTTACATCTTGGGGGTGTGGAAGCAGGAGGAGGAGGAGGGGGTTGGTGGGAGCAGTCTTTGGGGAAATGGGGAGAGCTGGGCAGAGGGGGTGGACTTTGACTATTGTGTCCCTACAGTGTGCCAGGCATGGGACTAGATATCGAGACCTAATGGACCAGAGTCGACACAGACTCTCCTCTCATGGTACTCGTTGTAGTATGTGATTTCTGAGGCTATTCTAGGCCAAAAGAATGAAAAAGTTGGAGAGATGAAAAGGCTGGGTAGAAGAGCACAG